>JAJOZX010014424.1:55000-71751 GCA_023014485.1 Bathynomus jamesi | reverse complement strand
GAATTATATCTTTGGCGTAGGGCTGTGTCTTCACTGGTGTGCGGCGGCTTTTTTTTAAGCCATTCGGAGTGACACGATGTTGGAAGCGTGGACAGCCGCTTTGTTTTAATGGTGTAAAATTCCAGATTGGTCCAAACGAGAGCGCTTCTACCGCTTTCTCTCCCTTTGAAATATAAACCGTCCTTGTTGAGCAGTTCTGGGTGACATCCATGCGAGTGTCGCTTCAGCACGCTCGGTTTTATAGCACCCGCGGAGAGCACGTTTTCGCATTGTCAACCAGCTCCGTTCTTTCCAACAGATGTTAACTCGTACTGAATATAATCACAGTAATGCCGCTTTTTCTCACTCTTGTATACCATTTTACCCGTAAATGTGAAGGATAAATATCTAATTATGATTCTTGCTTTTGCAAGTTTTTTTTTTAATACAACCTTGAAGACCAGGAGAATCACACGTAAAATATTTTAATAGCGTTAAGAATAGTTAAAAAAACTTTCAATTACGAAAGAATTAAAGCAAATGAGTGAATGTGTAAAGATAAAGAAATCGTATCAAGATAACGTAATTGGCAACCAGCTGGGTCGTAGTGTATCCCCTGGCAAATCCGTGGCCTACCACTAGGAGTACGCGTGCCCCAGGTTGAAAACCTTTTCTTCTAACATGTAAAATAACCAAAATAGGTTTCAAAATGGGTTTCAAAATGTACTTTTAAGATTTACTTTCCTCGTATTAACGTACTCGCGTACATTAATAAAATCTCGTTTCCCAATATGGATTGGGCTGAAAAAGCAGAAATAGCTCGGGTGCGAAATGCGGGAGGTAGTGCAGAAGGGAAAGCGTAGAGACCAAAGCGCACGCATCGTGGCGGACCCACGCCCCCCTTCCCCCTACTTCACATGGCCAAATTCCACGCGTAAGTGGCCTTCATACGTCTTGCGTGGTGGCATTTCCAGGATTTTCTTCATATTAAATAGATTAACAAGAATCTCTGCTCGTATTTATCGAATAAAAATGGAGAAATTAGGTTAAATTGTTGTGGTAAGAGAAGAGTCAGAGTTGACTAGTCAGTAATTGTAATATACAGTCGCATTGTATGATTTCAGTTGGAGTTTCAACCAGGGACAAAGAAGGTTTGAAATTCTTGTATGAAGGAAGTGACGATTTTTCGCCTCTTCCAACCTTTCCGATTGTGCCGTCACAAGAAGCGCTTTTTAACAGTGGATTTATCCTTAATTTGCCTCACTGGAACATCGATTTCAGTAAAGTAATTTAATTGCTTTTTTGTTTTGTCTGTAGAGAGTTACTTTTTTTTTTTACGATGTAAAACAGGGGTGTCCAACCTTTTTTCATGAAGAGCCATATTTCAATTAATGACCCACACCGAGGGCCAGTGTGCAAATTTTAGGTAAAATTTTATCTTGAAATTAAATTTTATTGGAATAAAATATGACATTAGATAATGAATTTTTGGTATCCGCTGGCCAGCATCCGCCAACCGTGCCTGATACAAATCTTTGGCCGGCCGGACTCTTGCCCGCGACCCGTATGTTGGACAAGCCTGATGTAAATCGATAATTCTTACGCTATATTTATGGCAACGTGTCGTACCAAATATTTCCGAGTTCCTGCGTACTCCCTTTATATTTCGTTGTTGTCCCTCTAAAAATTGTTTTTATTACTTGATTGACGATCCCTTTTATTACTTTTTATAGAGAAATTGATAGTGGCTTCTTCTTATAGTCATTTGCTTCTTCTCCCTTGATTCAGTTTGAATTTTATTTGCTTTTGGTATAATTTTCAGCCATTACAAATTATTCAAGTCAATGTTTATCTGGTTTGAGTTGAAGTACAGGGTGTGTATAAAGTAAGGCGAGTGAAGAGACAAATTCGATTTGAATTACGTTAACGCGAGTGAACATGAACGGGTAATACTTATTACATGGACTTCATAACAACTGTATATTCGATAGTAAGGTTTATAAGAGGTGTTGAAAATGTTTTTACGAGTTAGAAAACAAGTTGAAATTAGTTTAAACCAGTTCAAATTGGATTTGGCTCTTCACTCGCGTTACTTTATACACACACCTTGTACTAAGCTATACAAGTCGCCATAAACAGATCAAACTGTCGTAGTGTATACGATTCAAGTCTGTAAATCAGAATGTTGTAAGTTCGAATCCTATCCCAGACTTAGTGACTTCACGTTTTTATGTTCTCTGTAGGAGATAGTTGTTCTCACGTGTATCTGTAGTTGTATCGGTGTTGGATTAAGTTAATAATAATAGCTAGATTGCCAGCAAAACAACTTATCACCATTCCTCTAAACTCTAAAGCGTCTTAATTTCTCTCTCGACAACCTAAGTTGACCAATCAAATATATGAACAGGACCCGCGAGGTTTGCATTTATCATTTATGTAGTTTATTGGCTATCTAGAAATTATAATTTTGTTTTGAGATGTTCGAGTTAAAAGAAGATATAAATGACTGATTTTTTTTATTTTTAGGTTCTCCATGGTGAGCAGTACCTTGAGGTCTTCCGCCCTATTCCCACTTCGGGGACTCTTACTTCTGACATAACCGTCGTTGATGTATTGGACAAAGGTTCCGGAGCTGTTCTTATTGCTGAGAGTAAGGTTTCATTCCTTATTACCCAACTTTTGCTTTCTTTAATGCGCACTTAAATAGCATTTTACTTTTGTAAATACTGTAAAAGTTTGGTTTGTTAGAAGCATTCTTTCATGGCCGCTTTGAATTCATTGTTAATAACTAAAGAATTTTTTAACATTAATCGATTCTTAAATCATTATCAACTGAAAAGTATTTTAGTTGGTTGTTTAAAGTTAAACAAAATTTTTAAGGGTGTGCTGTTTGCGTAATTTGGGTGTTTTACGTTTTTTACAGTTGATACGAAGGACGAATCCCAAAACTTGGTTGTGAAATCCCAGTGGTCGATATTCGTGGTTGGTGATGGCGGGTTTAATGGCCCGAGGAACAGTAGTAAGGCAATACCTTTGGAGAAACCTCCGAATCGAAAGCCAGACGCAGTTCACACCTTCGTCACATCTGTAGATCAAGTTAGTAGTCGGTAAATGGTATATCAGACGTTTTCAGACCTTTTTCTCTGGGGGGGCTTACTTTCGTCCCCCATTACCAACACAAAGATTTTAAACCACTCTACGTTATGTATCTTACGACGTTATTGGTCGAAAGATGGGAAATATCGTGGTTTGTGGTTTGTGAAAGTTGTAAAAAGGAATGAGTTACATTTGAGTTTCCTTTATTCATCCTGCGTAAAGTAGAGTGTAGGTGATAGTCTTTTAAGTACGTGAGATGTGTGTATTGAACAAAAGAGCTACGATTGTGGATGAAGTTAACAGTAGAGCGAATCGAGGAAGAAAGGTGACGGGTGTGATGAAAACGGAGACTGGATCGAGATACTGAGATGTTTACATGAAGGTGTGTTAGTATGGACACCTTTTGTATGGATGTGAAAATTGACATGGCATAGATGGGAGAAGTCGAGTGTAAGAGCAGTTGAGATGGATAACCTGAGAAGTATGCGTGGCGTCTGTCGATTTGATAGAATAAGAAATCGTGTGGTTCTGGGAATATGGTGTGCGGAAGTTGATGAAAGTGAAAATTGAGGAAAATGTGTTAAGGTTTGGACAAGTTGAAAGAATGGAAGATGACCGAGTTGTGAAAAAGAGTATAAGATTGGAAAGTGAAAATTGAGGAAAATGTGTTAAGGTTTGGACATGTTGAAAGAATGGAAGATGACCGAGTTGTGAAAAAGAGTGTACAAGATTGTTTGCGAAGGTAGAAGGAGGAGAGGAAGGCCGGGAAGAAGAAAACATAAAATGATTGCGCGAGTAACCAGTGATGGGCATCGATACATGAAAATCGCTAAAGCGATACCGATACATCGATACATGAAGAACGTCTTAGGCGATACCGATACGCCGATACTTTCTAGATGTCTTAAGCGATACCGATACATGCATCGCCGATACATGTATTGCCGATACATGTATTGCCGGTACATTTTTATAATTATTCATTTAATATGTAGGTATTAGATATTATTGTTTATACTAGTAATTTGTACGCACTGTAAGTAAAATCAACGACATTTTAATGGTTTTTATAGATGTAAATAAAAATAATTGCTTTATTTAATGAAAGTATGTTTTAATTTTGTAGGATACATGAATAACTGAAAATATTACACTAACAATTAAAAGTAATTACTATTACACTTCAAAAATACCAGCTGGCTAAACATCTGGTCAGACAGTCTATTCCTTTTTGGAGCGTGAATGTGACCAGCCAAACTAAACAACCGTTCTACAGCAGCAGAGGATGGTAGTGGTGTGTTATACTTCAGGAAGACCCGTAGAATTCCTGGGTACTGCCTCAGAGATTGGAGAGAATGACTTCCGTCACCCAGATACTGTAAAACTTCCATCTCAGTGGAATCTTGGGTTGCAGAGACATTAGTGGAAGCAGACTCATAACAGAATTATGGTTAATTAATCTCAATAACACAAGTACAAACGTGTTTAAACGTTGCGCCGTACTGTGTGACGTGACCAGTAGAGTAGTACTGTCATTAAATAAATATTTAATATTATTATTTGTGTATATTCATAAATATAACTCAGTAGTGTCATATTATAACATTTATTTAAATATTTAAAAATTCTTATTAATGTATCGAAGTATCGATTTTTTTCGATACATTTAAGAAAATTGACCTTAGCGATACCGATAAATCGATACTTTTGTCAAGTAGCTAAAGCGATACCGATACCGATACAAAAGTATCGATCGATATGTATCGGCGATACATGTATCTAGATATTGCCCATCACTGCGAGTAACTGTGGATTTGATGTGGGTGATGCATGAGAAGTGGCTGCAAGTCGGTTGGAATGGTGGAGGTCTGTTAGAAGTACGCAAGTTTGGGATTCTCTTATTTTTGACAAGGCCTGGAGGTACAACCACGCATAGCGTATAAAGCGCGGTAGGTGTGAAATTTTGCCACATGGGGCGGTGGCGCTGGTCCGCCACCCTGCCTGTGCGAATGGATGCGTACGCTTTACTTTCTGCTTTTTCTCCTTTTCATTAACTTCTGTATTTTACATCTGGGTTGTTTTCTGCCTTCTCACCCCAAATCCTTGGGAAATGAGCTTGATAATGTATGCATGTGTAAAGTAAAACAGTGTCAATCTTTCGTGTACATATTTCAATAGATTTATGCAGCTTCCTTTCAGCATAAAGGGACGCTACTCGTTCATAACTGATGTCGTCCTAAATGTAAGTAAACGCATAACTGCGTAAAAGAGGGAACTGGAAACTTTCACTTTGGAGTGAACTGTTATGTTGAAAATATTAAAAAGTCGCTAAAAATAAAGTTGGCAATAAAATGGTTGTTGTTTCGCCATTTTGTTGGGATTAACTTAGAAGAGTTACATTGGTTAATTGTGGTAGCTACAAATATAAAGTCATTCACTCTTGTAAATACCTTAACTATAAGATAACCAATACTTTTTACAGATTCAATATTCAATTTTTGTTTGTTTAAAGGTAATCGTAATGTCAGCAGACCAGTTGTTGTCAAAGTCCATTTATATAACCCTAAATAAAACTGCATGAAACTTTGCTTTTTATAATGCTTAGCCCTTAAACTTCCCTACAGAAATGATATGTATTTTAAAGAAATTATTTCTGACTTTTGCGAGTCAGGAGATAGACTCTAAGATCAGAAGAATCGAGATTTTAACTGTGGTTTCTCAAAAAATTTTCAATATGATATAAATTTCTCGAAGGAGACGTTAATGTTTTGCAGGCGGCTCTTTACCGTCTAAGCGGAGACAAAAATCCTCTTCATATTGACCCGAATTTCGCTGCGATGGCCGGCTTTGATCAGCCAATTCTTCACGGTCTTTGCTCGTTTGGAGTAGCCGCGAAAGCTGTCCTGAAACAGTTCTGCGATGATGATACTAAAAAGTTTAAAGCCATTAAAGTAAGTGACGAAAAGCAAAATGCTGCTTCATGTTTTAAGTAGGTTATAAATTGATGTCAAGATTCACACCCCTCTACCCCCACCGTCTTTCTTGCCGCCAGCACTTGATTGCGGGTTAAAATACTTTTAAAACCAGAAGTGGCCTAGTTTTGATTGAAGCTTCACAGTAGCAATTCATGGCATGGTGCGTCTCATCATAATCACATTATTAGGATTTCTTACTTCTCATTGAAAACCTTGTAGTGACTTTCCAGATTTCTCTTATCTTTGTTACTGCAACAATATTTTGGTAAATTTTAAAAGTGATCGAAATTCCTAAACCGATCACTCCGGAACTTAGTGTACAAGTTCTATGAAGATAACCGTTTTAGTCGTAGATAGGTAATGTGGGGTATGAACGACCTCGCGCTTCCATATCTAGGTTGTGTGTGTGTGTGTGTGTGTGTGTCCAAACACATTTAATGTGGCCGTCATTGGCAAATCAGTCGCAACACTTCAGAGCTGCAAATGTGGGGAACCTTTTATCACTGCTTACAGCTTTATTTATTTAGAAAATATAAGTAATAATAATAAAACGCAGTGACACGTATTCCCAAAATGCATATTTAAAGTTTCAATACTAATTCTGTTTGATATTTCTTGAAGAGGAATTGTGATGAGTTATTGGAAGACTTTAAAGAGATTTCTCTTCTAAATGTCTAAGTAATTATCGTACTTTCAGAGCCGCTTCGCAAAACCTGTTCTTCCCGGTCAGACACTGGTGACTTCGATGTGGAAGGAAGGAAGCAGAGTCTTCTTTGAGACGAACGTGAAAGAGACGTCAAAAGTCTGTCTGACCGGTAATAATAATGATGTCACTTTGCTAGTTTTTAGCTTCATCCGGATGTAGTCGTTATTTGTTTCAGTAAATTTAAGAACTTCTAATATTTAATTTTGTTGTTACTTAAATTTGCTTTCACATGAAAACCGAAAGCGCACGAAGTATTCAAGGAACGAGATTTAAAATTTGCCCACTTAATATAGTCATTACTTAAAATTAACTTAAGTTGTATTCAAAAGACCTTTGAGCTTAACTTATATCTAACCATTATTTATATTTCAAAATTGTGGCCATAAAGATTAAATGAGTTGTAAAACGTTATAAAAAGTTTTAAAGTACGGGTGTACACAAATTATCTTTACAACTTCTCTCTCAAATAAGAATATTAGGAAACGAGGTATACCTACCGTTTTTGCGCTATCTGTGAAAGAAAGTAATAAAGTTTCACGTGTAGTTGTCAGATGTCAGATTATTGTACAAGGTGTACACAAATTACGAAATTGGTACGAAATTCCCTTCACATGCATTTCCCGAATCGGTGGATTGGCCGTGGGGGCCCCATCTCGTCTGGCCAGATCACCAGACATAATACCCTGTGACTTTCTATGGGGTTATGTAAAAGACTGCGTGTACACAACTCCAGTGGCCAACATCGACGATTTAAAGACCAGAATTGCCGTTGCAAGAGTTGACGTTTGAAATGTTGCGCGTACATGGATGGAGATAGAATACCGTTTGGTCGCCTTACGTGTGACAAATGGTGCCCATGTTTGAATGTGTTTGAGGTTATGTGAAACTATATTACTTTCTCTCACAGATGGCGCGAAACGGGAGGTGTACCTCGTTTCCTAGTATTTTTATTTGAGAGAGAAGTTGTAAAGATAATTTATGTACATCCTGTATTATTAATTAATTAATTAAGGAAACTGTTCACTGGGACTGTTTCATCAATTCGGGTTTTCTAACATCGGCAAGAGTAGGCGTCTTTAAGACTCGTAAACTTTCCTCGTTATAATTTATGTACTTAATTAATATAGTAATAATTGAATTGAATATATTATTGGGCATATTTGTAGTTCAGCAAAGAACTAAAATGTATTTCACATTTGTCTGATTCCGCGCATATATATATATATATATACACAGGGTGGGCCGTAAGTTTCCATACATAGGAAAATTTAAACGTTTGTTTTTATGTTTCAGATACCCTAAGAATATGCGTTTGTAAGATCTTGTTTACTGATGAAGCAAATTTTTACGTCAATGGAGAGGTTAATCGGCAAAACATACGTTATTGGAGTAATGCTAACCCTAACTGGCTGAGTCCGACGAAGATGCAAGGTGCCGGTAAAGTGATGGTGTGGGCCGGGATATGGGGTGACAGAATTATTGGACCAATTTTTGTCAGTGGAAATCTTAATGCCGAAAGGTATCTTAACATGTTGCAAGAAGAGATTTTCCCATCCCTGCTAAACGAGAAGGTAACTTCCCAGTTTACTTCCAGCAAGATGGAGCTCCACCTCATTATGGTCTTCACGTGCGTCGGTATTTGGATCAGCAGCAGCAGTTTCCGGATGCTTGGATTGGTCGGCGTGGTCCTGTGGAGTGGCCTCCCAGATCCCCAGATCTCACCCCCCTTGATTTCTATCTTTGGGGGCACTTGAAGGCCATGGTGTATCAGGAAAAGATACGAGACATAAATCATCTAAAGGAACGTATCACCAACGCCATTACAAGCATAACGTCAACTGTGCTAATGCGTGTTCATCAACAGTGGGGAACACGTATTGAAATGTGTTTTCAAAACAATGGCAACCATGTAGAGCATATTATATAAATAAAAATGGTTGTCCATAAAAAATGTTTATTTTTCCTATGTATGGAAACTTACGGCCCACCCTGTATATATATATATTATATATATGTTTATATATATATATATATATATATATATATATATATATATATATATATATATATATATATATATATATATAAAATAGTGAAATGTTTCAGGTGGATACGTCGATATTATTGATAATGGAGAGTTTCATAGACCGTCTGGGAAAATTTAAATTCGGTGACTCTTTTACGAGACATCTCCAAGAAAGTTGAAGAAGATTCGGAGCAAATTGATTGGAACGTTGATATCGTGTTGTGGGTGATCACTAAAGACGGAAAGCCAGCGGCAGTGTGGAGTAAGGATGTATTTAATAATTACCTTAGCTCGAAGTAATAATTAGTGCTTTTTTCATTGTTTAGTGCAAATTTCCAACTAATGATTAGTTTGTTTTTTTATAACCTCGGGCCATTTCTGCCAAGTTTTTTATGAATGCGATAGTATCATAATTGTGCGCTTAATGACGAGTATTTAGGCCTTACACACTACACAGTAACGTATTGTGTATTATTAGAAATTTGTGGCAGAAATTAAATAATCATTAGTCTGACGATAACAGAGTTTGATTGATGGACCTAATTGGTAATATTACCGCATATGTACACTTGTACAGTCGTGAAATATTTTTGTCGATATTTGTCATTAAGGCACGTTGGGGTTTGACGATAGATTTTTTTAAACTAGCGCGCGTGTCTCTATTAAAAACCACTTTTTCATTCGCAAATGACAGGTTTATGCGCCCTTCTTGAACTCCGGCGGACATACGGTAAAAATTTCAAAATTATCATCATTGTAGAATATCTGAAAATATTTTTAGTAATTTTGATGTGTCTAAATGTATCCATAATTTGCTGAAATCATTCTGTAATATAACTTAGATTATTTTTTATTTATTTTTTTTATGCAGGAAATTAGTTTGTTATATAACTGCTGAAACTTGCTTAATTTTTACACGCATAACCGTGGAACATCTTTAAATGCGGTTAGTAATCATAGGATTTACGCAGCGTAGAAAACTTCGTTTTTTTTTTTTTTTTTAATCTTTTTTTTTCGCCTCCAGCTTTTGACTTCGAAAATCGCCCCAAAATCATCTACGAGGGACGGCCGAAAGGTGGCCGGAAACCTTTGTCCACTCTCACTCTGGATGACGATGTGTTCATGTCTATTTTTAAAGGTAAAATAACCCCTCAGAGGGCTTTCTTGGACGGAGACTTGGAAATTGCTGGAGTTCCGCCGAATTTTAAGGCCATATATTCTCTTGGTTTGGCCACCCATCAATGCTCTGAAGTTCAGCGTAAAGAAGAAACGTGGATGAAATGACATTTTAAGAAAATTCTGTTGGGTCATGTCTACTTTTAAAGTTTATGATGGGGTTGTTTTGGTGTTACAGTTCAAACTTGGCCACGTTTTGTGTATGATGCGCTTTAATTCACACTGTACACTATAGCTACACGAGTATGATATAAATAATATTTTCTTTCACAACTGGTTTTTGATCATTAAAAACCGAGTAACATTCGTAACTGGTAGTTTGATGGTTGATCATTTTTCGTAGCTGTTGTTTTGAGCTGGTAAAAACTATATATTCTTTAGATAAATTTGATATTAAAGAGTGTTCATTAGTCATATTACAATTTTTAGGTTTCATTTTTTTTCTGGTTTTTGCGTGGGGTTAACGAGTACCGCAGAATCTGTTCTATAACACAAATTTCGTCCGAATTCTTTACAAAATATACGGTTTACACTCGAGTATATGGTACATTTTATTGTTGCATTAAAACTATGTAGTTTCAAAGTTAACTCTAACCAACAGAATGATTTACAGGCAAGTATCTGTGTACTGTGAGAGTTAAGTTATAAGGCCCATATACATAAGAATCCAATTTGTATATAATTTCTGACACATACATACTACATACATACATACATACATACATACATACATACATATTTGAATGCCACTGCAAGTAGTCATTCCATTTGTGGTGCTACTTTAAACATTTACAGCCTGTTTTAGATGTGGAAATTTAGTTTTAACCTCTAGCTGTTTTTAGATACTTTTTATCTTTAGGTTTTGAATTAAATACTTATTAGTGTCATCGTGTAATGGGTATGTCCGAAATAGTAGTGTGTGCTATGGAATGCATTTTTTCCGAAGCAGCTTGCTAACATTTAGTTTCTCCTTAACGCTTTTCTTATCCCATGCTCGAATTTCTATTTTGTGTTTTATTTCTATGCGCGAATTTCTATTTTATTTGTTTTATTTCTGTGCTCGAATTTCTATTAACTAGTAAATACCCTTTTTTCTTACCTTTGCCAGTGGTAGCGTGGTATCATATGAGATTGGGGAACACAGACAAGAGAAGACGGAAGTATAAATGGTGTTAATATCTTGAATTCCCCTTTTGTATCGAAATATTTTTCAGGAATCTGTTTCCCACTTTCAAAGGGAGACGAAGGTATTGTTGAAAATTTTTTCTTACGAATCTATTTGAATTTTTTTGCCCCCTCTTAGTCTGTTTGTCGAGTTTGTACAAAGTTTCAATCTAATTGGATAAACAGTTTTGAAGTTACGAATGTTTTTCTTGCCTCCCCTTCTTATACAGGGTGTCTCAGAAGTCTGGACTCGTAGGCAGAATTCTCTTTTACCTTTATTTTAACAATGTTCAAATTGCTGTATGTCATTAAATGGCATACATATATCAGTTGTTGCACCTACGTTCCTCTCAATGTTTCTTATTTCCCCCACACTGATTTTGTCGCATAAAATTAATAAATAACCCTAACCCCTCGTATCAGTCCAGACTTCTTCTGAGACACCCTGTACGCTTCTCATCCACTTTTGAAGGTAGTAATTTCATCATCATCATCATGCGATTCGCTAAAGATCTCGTAAAACACTTTTTTTTCAAGTAAAGCTCGTGTTCTCTTATATTTTTGCTTCGAACTAACTTTAAAGTTCTCCCAAAAAATGTGTTGGTATTCCTTTTACAGCTACTAAACGGATGGTAAACCTTCGCTTTATTTTATGGTTTGTATTCCTCTCTACATTTTATGTTCCTTAAAAGTCGATGTGGATTTTGAGGCCGAACGAATCGGATTCTAATGAAACCTCCTCTCTATGCTCTTCTCCTCATCTTAATTTAATGTGTTTAGAGTATTCAAATTTATAAATAAGTAAAATTATATATATTTATTATATATATATATATATATATATATATATATATATATATATGGGCGAAGTGGTGTTCCATGTAAGATGTTTAATTCTTCATACTTCCACTTAAACTATGAATGCATCGATGATTAAAACACGCACGCGCACACACAACACTAGAGACACGTGTTAATGGGTGAAGTCAGAAGAAAGGTATTACGTATAAAGTATGTAAAAGAATTCAGTTGAACACTGAAACTGATTAATCACTAATATAACCCACGGGGAAAAAAAAAACAAGAACCCAGTTTTCAGTTCATTATAACTCAGGAAATTACTGGCGAAACGAAGTTATCTACATCCCCAGAAGTAGTATCGTAATAAAACGGAAAGTATTGGGAAGGAATTTATACACCTCTGAGAGTTATATTATTCGTAAACCTTTCAACCTTTCAGATGTTCCGTGCGATGATTCCGCGTGTCATGGAGGTCAGGCTTCTTGTACATGTCAAAACGTTTGTTGCGCATCGTAAATGTGGATTTTTAAAGAATGTTCGTAGTTGAAATTATATATTTTAATAAATTTTTATTATTAAGTTCGGTTATATTTTACCCACTGTATTTAATTTTCTAGTTTCGTACAGGGTGGCCCGCAAAAGTCGGATGTTTGAAATGCTAATAAAAACCGCACTGTGTAGGTACTGCAAATGTACGGTAAGGTTTATTTGGAAGATAAAAGTAAATTTTCATCTTATCAAAATGTATGCTCAAATTGGCGTCCTGATTTTTGTTCGCAGGCCCGAACCCACATGGCATAACTTGTAATTTACAGTCATTGCCTGAAGAATATCATTGTAGCCTTAAATCCAGGAATTGTCCTAAAGAGAGTGATTGAAAGGGCGAAAGGTCCGGAAACTCGAGAGAGAGGAGACGACTGGGAAAGTGATTCGTCAACTACTCCATTCAAGTCTTGAGATACGTGCTCTGTGGCACCGTCTTGTTAAAACCAAGCTTCCTACACGTTAAGCACACAATGCCAGAAGAATCTGTTGAGCATATCTACGCACGTTTCTGAATTTTCTGTAATAGTGTTAAAAAAAAAAACCTATAAAAGCAATCATACACGGAGGTAAACCCTCAGTGCGACTGCAATGGTAATTTGAGAAAATCAAGTTTTATTCAGTCCCCAAAACTGACGGCTTTGTTTATTGACCATTTCTGAGGAGGTACACGTGGTACTCGTCATTGAAAATAATGTTCTGCCGGTTTTGGCGAATGAATAAGCCTTTCGATTTTGTAGAGTTACCATTGCACCCCAAAAAATTACGATGGGGTGTGGCCTCAGTGTTGATCGCTTTTACGGGCCCTATATTTCTTTGAGGCTGTTCGGAAGGGTACGTCGATATGCTCAACAGATTCTTCTCTCACTGTGTGCTTAACGTGGCGCATATCAAAGACTTAAATGGAGTGATTGAAGAATCACTTTCCCAGCCATCTCTCCTCTCTCTCTCTCAGGTCTGAATTTACGTAGCACCCTCAAATTTCTGAACTTTCGCCCTCTCCATTACTTTCTTTGGGACTGTGTCACGTCTCGCGTCTTTCGTGAGAAACCAATGACATTTCCTGAGCTTAAGGAGAGTGACGCGAGTGATTTCAACTGTTTTGCGTGACATTTCAGTGATAATTCAAATTTTGTCATACGGGTTCGTGCCTGCGCACAAAAAGCTGGATGACGACAGTTTGAGTATGTTTGACAAAGTAAAAATTTAGTTTCATCTTCCAAATAAAGCTTACCCTAAATTTGTAGTACCAACAGAGGTTTTTATTAGCAATTCGAACATGTCCCACTTTTGTGGTCCACTCATAGGTTTTATCAGTACAATATATTTTATTTATACGAAAACACACGCAATTATTGAGGGATTATATGTCGTTTGCAAACAAACTTCAGTTAAAAAACATTATAGGATTATTTTTATTTTGCCATGAAAATATGAACAGGGAAACAAATTTCTTACTCATTAAAGTCCTACACGTTTCGACAAGGAAGAATTGTGTAATTTGTCTCAGGGTGTCCACACAAATGGTTGTCGAAGTTTGAATGCTTTATGAACAGTACTTAACACGAGGGCTCAAAGACGTTTATGGATTGTATGGGAAGTGCTATTCGTAACTAATGGGATGACTTTGAAGTGGAAGAAGACGATGAGTAACCTTGGATTACAGCGATGCCTGTTTCTTCGACAGTGCAATGATTGTCGTAAACTTCTGAAAATAAAAGGCTAAATTAAAAATCATAAAAAATGCTTTGAATATATACCTTCGTTTGCTTCCGCCCGAACTGTTCATTCTGACGAAGGTCAAGCTTGTTACTCCACCTTAGACTTAGTTTAACGTCGCCACGCCCCACCAGCAACCCAGTGTCTTAAACCACTTGCCCAGGGTACCCATTTATCAACCAACCAATTTTTTTAATTGTGTGGAAGGATAAACAGCTGGGTTTTGCTGCGCGCCGCCTGCCGTCACCGGGTCTCGGTCCCGGGGTCGATGGATTCGTAGTCAGCGACGCTAACCACTACACCACTGAAGCGCATCTATATATATATATATATATATATATATATCAGACATGGGGTAAGAGTAATAGACTATTACAGGATTTTTTAAGTAATATATCATAATTCTTTGGCTGTAATAGTAATAGAAGGCAAAGTAGTAGATAATAGTCTATTACTTTTCTATTACAGTGGCAGTGGACATATTGTGTGAACAAAGAACTGAAAAAATGAACTAAATCTACTCTAAACTAAACTAAACATGTATGTGAACTAATATTGTGGCAAATTTTTCCTTCAATAAAGTAAAATTTATGAAGACGTACAGTCTGAAATTGTAATGATTTGGTTGAAACAAATATTTGTTAACACACTGCTTCTAATTGCTTTTAAATAGACATGAAGATCCTTTTCAAATGAGTGAAGTACCCCACATACAAAAGTAATAGTAATAGTAATAGATGAAAAATAAAGTAATAATAATAGAAGAAAGTAATAGTAATAGACCCCATGTCACACACACACACACACACACACACACACAAAAAGACCTACCACGATAAAGTGAGCACCCTGAAAAGTTATTGAAACAGCTGATTTTTATGTGCAAGGTTGCGTCGAGAGACTACATCGTGCAAGATTCCTCGAACAGTCGTTCGTGATATATCACCATTTACATGGCGTGTTATTGAACACTCGGACGAAATAGTGGACTTGCAAAAGCAATTGTTCACCATATGGCAAATTTTCGTCAAACGAACGAGTAAACAAGAAGCCGTTGACAAAATCGTCCCTCTCAAATGAAATCCAGTCCATGCTAAAGTTAGTTTTATCTATTTTTTTATGCAGGAAGGAGGGGCCAAGGGCAAATGCCTGCAAAAGCGCCACCCCACTTATAGAAAAAAAAACAAAGCAAAAGCCTAGAGTTTTTGAGATGCCTGGACACACTACATTTGAAAGATTAGAGGTCATAGACGGGGGGAATGATGGATTGAGGAAGATTGTGCCAGAGTTGACCGGTTGAGTAGATGAAAGATTGAAAATATCGATTAACACTTGCGTTAGACAGTTGGACAGAAAAAGAATAAGAATGTGTCGAAAGTCTGGTGCTGCGTGCACTCCTTAAAGGAGGAGGCATGCAGTTAGAGAGTCCAGAAGAGCAGTGTCTGTTATAATAGCGATAGTAAAGAGAGAGTGAGCCTGTGAGGGATTGATGACAGTGAGTAAGAGGCGGGGAATTGATAAGATGAAAAGCCTTTGATTCCACCCGGTCAAGTACGGGTGTGAGTTGAGCCACTCCGACACATGATAAGCATACGCCATACAAGGGCGGGCAAGACCCCTGTATAGAGAGAGCAACTGTGCGGGGTTGAAGAAACTGCGGAGGCGGTTCAGCACACCTAACCTCTTGGAAGCTGTTTTGGAAAAAGAGTATATGTGATCTTTCCAGGAAAGATAACGAGAAAAGGAATCGCCAAGAATGTTAAGAGAAGAGGAAGGATTGTGTTGTGTATTGTTGAAAGTAAGGGGATAGTTGCCTGGAAGATTGTGACGAGTAGACAGATGGACGAACTAAGTTTTTGAGGCATTGAAAGGCACAAGGTTTTCCCTGCTCCAATCAGAGATGACAGAAAGATCAGAGGTCAGGTGTACCATAGCCGTCCTACGCGAATCATGGAGTGACTGTAGAAAGGAACGCTTTGCAAAACGGGTGGAAGAGTGAAGAATTGAATCATCGGCATAGGAGTGGATAGGACAGGAAGTGCGACTTAAGAGAGCATTGATAAGTAAAAGGAAAAAGAGTGGGTGATAGGACAGAACCCTGAGGAACACCACTGTTAATAGCTTTAGGAAAAGAACAGTGGCCATTTACAACCGCAGCTATAGATCGGCCAGAAAGGAAATTAGAGAAGAAGGCACGGACAGAAGGATAAAAACCGAAGGAAGGCAGTTTGGAAATCAAAGGTTTGCTATGTCTAGCGCAATAGCAGAAGTTTCACCGAAATCCCGAAAGGAGGATGACCAAGAGTCAGAGATATGTAAGAAGATCACCAGTCGAGCGTCCCTTGTAGAACTCATACTGACCATCTGAAAGATTATAAGAAGAGAGGTGCTTAAGAATCTTCCTATGAAGGATAGATTCAAAAAGTTTAGAAAGGCTAGAAATCAAAGCAATTAGACTATAGTTGGGATGTTGAGAGCGGTTACCTTTCTTTGAAAGAGGCTGAATGAAAGCGAACTTCCAGCAGTAAAGAAAAGTACCAGATGAAAGACAAAGACGAAAGAGTTT
>JAJOZX010014424.1:0-50000 GCA_023014485.1 Bathynomus jamesi | reverse complement strand
TCTAGCCCTGAGAGAGCGAACAGTGCTGCCAATGTAATTCCCAAGGAGACACCTAGGGCAGGTAAATAAATATACAACACCGCTACGCAACGAGTCAGGGGTTCGATCCTTCGCTGAGAAAAAGCTACCTAAAGACGTTTTATTAATAAATATGATGCGGAAATCAGTATGATAAAAAAATTTCCTTAACAATTTTGTAAATTTAAGCTTAAATTCCTTATTCAAAGGACCCATTTCAGGTACCAAGAAATATTTTATATCCTTCGGCACTGTAATACATGGAAGTTGAGGGCTATAAACATTATTTAAGAAGGATCTAATTAGTTTGTCTACATATTGAACAGGAAAACTATTATTAGTAAAGTATGATCTTAGATTATTAAATTCATCATTAAGTAAGGTAAAACTAGAGGTCAAATTATATCCTCTGAACAGGAGAGTTTTAATACAAGACATCTTATAGTTGAAATCAGTAAAACTAAAAAAATTCATGCCCAAACCAGTGAAAGTGGGTTTCCTATAAACTGATGTAGTAATAGAATCACCGTTTTTCGAAATTAAAAGATCTAAGAAGGGAGGAGCCATTTTGCTCAGTTTCCATTGTATACGTTATATTGGGTGCAAAGAATTTAGGAAGTTAAAGAATTGTTGCGCTTGTACCGCATTATCAAAGACTGCTATCGAATCATCAACGAAGCGTCGATAGAAAATTGGCTTGAGATGAGTGGGAGATTGTCTAAAAATTACACTTTCTAAATGAGTCATAAAAAAATCAGCTGCTAACGGTCCGACAGGTGATCCCATCCTACTCCATCAATTTGTTGGTAAACCTTATTGTTGAAAGTGAAATAGCATTGTTTGAAGACCAATTCTAAAAGTTCCTTAAAATGAGACAATGAAAAACCATGAAAATTATCAACTGAGCTAAAAACCCTATCTAAAATAATGGCAATAGTTTCAGATACAGGTACATTTGTGAAAAGCGACTTTACATCAAAACTGACAAAAAACTTTTTTGAATCGAAGTTTTTACCAAGGAGGTCTTTTTGGAATTCAAACGAGTTATTTATAGTGTAAGCATTTTTCGCAAAGGGGGACAGGAGACGAACAACAAATTTTGCCAATTGAAAGGTGGGTAAGTTATACGAAGCTAAAATAGGACGGAGAGGTGTTCCAGCTTTATGGATTTTAGGCAGACAGTATAATTGAGCAAGATTAGCACCAGATGCGAACAACTGAGAGTAAGTATCATTTTTTATTATCTTTAAGGACTTTAGTCGTGACAGAAATCTATTAACCTGGTCTTCTAACCTTACAATGACTTTATTGACAGGTTCTAGAATTTGTTTGAATTTAGTAAGATCACTTAGGATTTCATTAGTTTTGTTTATGTAGTCCGATTTATTCAAAATAACCACTCCGTTACCCTTGTCTGGTCTAGTCACAACAATCTCCTGGTTCTTTGCCAAATTCTTAATACACTGCAAATCACTCTTCCTAAATTAGAAAGATTGAAATTTAAGATTTCTAAGTTTATGAAAAAATTCTTGAGTTAAATTTGAGAACTGACATTTGAAATTATTGAATTCACCCACATGGGGAACATTTTTCAAGCCATTGAAAAATTTTTCAAAGTAAAGAAAAAACGAAGGCTTATATATTTGAAACAACGGAAGCTTAAATTGCAAACCAAGACAATTTTAAAATTCTTGGTTGTAATACTTGTCCCAACTCACTAAGAATTTTGGAATCGCTTTTCATTAAAACATTGTCCCCTAGTCTGAATGTTGACTCATCTGCCGTCCCCCTCAATTTGCTATGATCCCTCCTCCTTCCCCAATTCCTTATAATCCCCCTTCCCCAATCGCCCTCGCCATCTCTTGTTTTTCCCGTCTTGCCTCTGCTCAAATTAGTTAGCCTCGGAAACTGCAGTGTAAGGTTAGTTAGTTTCATTATTCCAGTGTACTATTGTTAATTTTTCCAGTGTATTAATTTCACATTTACTATATGTATTTAAAAATAGCTTCTTAATTTTTATATGTAAATCTGTATAACTTAGAATTTAACCCTCTTTTCTCAGTCTTTTAAAATTTGTCTTTATGAATAGGTTATAGAAATTTTCTGTTTTGTTTTTCATTCAATATTGATTTTAATTTCACATTGTTATTAAACAGCCTGAAGATGAGCGTATTGCTCGAAACGTTTGCGCATTAAAGAAGACTTTTCATGGCATTTACATTTCTCCTTGTCATTGGATTTCTCCTAATATATATATATTATATATATATATATATATATATATATATATATATATATATAGTTGCTATAATATGATTTGAATTAAGTCTCTCACTACTTTAGTATTTGGTTACCACTGAGTAGAATTCCAACTAAGCAACATTAAACTTGGATTTGATTTGTGGAAGGAAACAGATGCTGTCTTTGATTTTGATATTGTGACGAGCGCACCTCTGAGACATGATACAGTTCAGAGCATTTTTTAAGCTTTTCCCACTGGGCTACAAAGGCAGATCGGGAAGTAGGGAGGGGGAATTAAGGCAGGGGTGTGCTGCCAATTTCTTAACAACCGGTTCTGATACAGATCGGGGTATAACTCGGCGAGCGCCAATGGCGCGAGTCATTAAGTTAGGGGGTCTGGGGTGAGCGGTAGCTCCCCCAGCGGGGTCCGGGGCGGAGCCCCGGAAGCCAACGCATTTTAGCTTTTTCAAACAGCATTTTGTAATATTTTGGCAGAAATTATTTAACATATTCTTTATACCCATTAATGACATAATTATCTAAAAATAAACTAATTTTTCATCAAAAAATAAATAAATATTGAAACGACCACTGCTTGTGATACTACCTATATTTTTCTATAAAATCCTGAAAAAATGAAAAAAAAATTAAATATAAATAAATTTCTACTGAATGTTAAATATTTGGGTACTTGTAGGCTATCTCCCCCCCCCCCCCACCAATTTTGACAATATTTTTGTTAAAACTAACGAAAATATCACGACTTAACCTAACCAATTATCAAGGGCGTACAGTTGATCTATTATTAATTATAACATTGTTTGTTTCTGGAATAGTATTTACTATGACGCATAGATACAAAGTATAAAAATATATATTTATTAAAACATAAATTTTTTATGTTGCTCTGGAGGCCAAAATGCAACTATTGAACCAAGTATGGCTTCAAAGGGATCTTGACCATGTAGTCTGGATCGCCACAGATATTCACACAAATACGAATCTAGCATTTGGCGGTGTGTGCTGTGTTGCCTTTTGTTTTGCTCCTTTGCGGAGCGCCACATCCTTTCCACATTTTGGGTATGTGCCCCAGTAGTTGAGTTCACAAAGTTAATACTGTGGTTTACCGTACAGTATTATGCAAATAATACATGTGTAGTTGGCTATATCCTCGCCATTCGTCCGATACAACTGTCGTACCGGGCAGTATAGCTTCTTGTATTATCGGTAATAAAGTGGAAGCAGAGTGATTGGTCAGGATTGGTTTGAATGCCCAGTTTAACCGGGCATTCAATCTAATAGATCAACTGTACGCCCTTGATAATTGGTTAGGTTAAGTCGTGATATTTTCGTTACTTTTAACGAAATATTCTGTCAAAATTGGTGGTGGTGGTGGGGGGAGATAACCTACAAGCACCAATATTTGTTAAAGACAAACAAACGGTTCGGTGATCCAATCAAAATTTAACAACCGGTTCGGGCGAACCGGACCGAACCGGTCCCAGCACACCCCTGGATTAAGGATACTATGGATCCGGATGTTCCCTAACCAGGCCACCATCCCCGTGTGGTCTGAAATAACACTAGCATTATCTATATATAAATATTCAATGTAAATTTCATATTTACATTTAGAATAAACAGTTCTAATTGTGACATGTGCATGTATTATATGTATTTATATGGCTTCCAACAAATGCTCCCAAGACAACTCCCAAGACAATTCTATTTTTACAAATTTTGAAAATTCCTTGTCGCCCAGTACCCTAAAATTTCATTTACTGGGCGACAAATTTTCTTTTCTGGGTGACGTTCATGTCGCCCACTCACTAGGTTAAAAAATGCTCTGGTACAGTTTGTAAATGAGAAGGCTTGTAACAATTAAATCGCCTTACAATGAACGTAATATGGAACAACCAACCAACCAACCAATTTACTACTCTTCGGCCTAGGCTTGTCTTTCATTGCTTAGCTGTTGCTTAGCTACCTTGGATCCTAGTCTCAGTATCCTCAGCAAGAGGAAGGGCGTGAAGTTGAACACAAGGCCTTAGATCCAAGTTTCAGCGGATTTAGTTGTTAGTAGGCTTATCTTCCTAGGCCTAGTTTGAGTTTAATTGTTTGAGCCTATATAATAATAATAAATAAATAGAACTACGAGTTCAGTTGCTGTAGGCTTAAGCCCTTAGTGTGAGTTGAATTCTTGACATCATAATAGGGTAGGTGTAGCCTCAGGACCGTGTAGGGCCGCAACCAAGGGGGACCAGAGGGAGTTTACCGAAACAGGATTAGAAAGTAGGCCTTCCTTGCACTGATCGCACTGTACAGTAGACCCAAATTTGAGGCAAGTTGTTTGGGCATTATTTACAGTTCTGGATTAACTAGGACAAGTAGATGGACAGGCTGATCATATGACTGGAAATTAATTAGGTCTTATTGTAAACATCAGAATTATTTCAAAGCCCACCTTGGCCTCCCATTTTAAAGGGGAATTAACTAACATAGAAACATGTAGGTTATCTCCATTTAAAATCGTGGAACTTTGTTTCAAACTTGTTTAAAAGTTCTCAATGGTGAATTTTAAGAATCCAGACGCAGTTCAGAATCCATAGGCTAACAGCTTGGTAATATGTTAAATTAGTTTAGGCTTAGGTTAAGCTAGGTTAGGCTTGGTGTATAATTAGAATCTATGGACTCGCCTCTAAAGTGCGTCTGGATTCTTGAATTTTACCTTTTTATTTTTATAGCTTATATTTATAACATATAACCTTTACAGAATCTCAGGGTTTATTTCCTTAACTTATTTAGTGTGTGTGTGTGTGTGTGTGTGTGTGTATCACTTTCACTAAAAGGAATTTTATATAACCCTCTCTCTTGCTCGCTCACACACACGGACGCTCACACGGTATTATTAATCGGTACACGGGAGTCCTACTCGAAAACGAACTTACATCTTTTTCAATATGTTTCTGAGAGTCTTCTCTGAGCGTTCGTAAGTCTTCGTAAGAATAAAAATTAACAGCTGGTATCGTTGCATTATTTGTGGGAGAGATTCGCCCCGTAAAATGGCTTGGAAACGTAAAAGAAATTTGGGAATCGGGTGGAGGAATGTGAAGGGTTTGAAAGTGTGCTCCGGAGGCAAACGCTGAGGTCGAAGAGGGTGGGTAGGTCGATGCCACTTTCGGAGGGTGCCATTCACCAGACTGGGTATGGATGAGCGTGATAATAAGGTACAAGCAGTAAATAAACGGGTAAATTTAATAAAATATTATCCATATATAAAAAATTATTAAAGTTTATAAACTGATTGAAATTAAACCATTTTGCAAGTTAAAATTAATGTTATATTTATTTCTATAAAGTCATTAAATCTCATCAACTTACGTGCCTTCTTATACGTCAATATACTATTTACTTGAAAAGCTGCACTTCTGGTGATTATCTAAACATAGCATCATATTAGTTAAGTAAAATATAAATTATTACTATACTTACTAGTGTCCTGTGTCTGTGTATTGACATTAATGCCACGATGAAGAGGAGAATTAACACCAGAATTCCGATTCCCAAAACACAATATACAACTGTTGTCAAGATACCTACACGGAAGAGATGCGCTTTAATTTCAGTCAAACTTTATTTACAGAGTAGCTACATTTCACTTAACCACATGATGTAAAGCAGGGGTGGTTTTATGTATTTTTTTATCATATTTTTTATCATATTTTTTTATCATATTTTTTGTGTGCCCGCTCGTGTTCCAGCATTTGGAAAAGTGCCCGCCTGCGAAAAAGTTTGAGCACTCTTCGTGTAAAGGAAACTAGGTAAAAGTTAAGATTCACGATAATGAATTATTTTAATTCAAAACCCCGCCCATATAACCCATAAACCTAATCTAATCTAACCATGTCGGTTTTAAGAGCAGGGTTTTGAACTCTTAAAAAATTAATTTTCA
Organism: Bathynomus jamesi; assembly: GCA_023014485.1. Lineage (NCBI taxonomy): Eukaryota > Metazoa > Arthropoda > Malacostraca > Isopoda > Cirolanidae > Bathynomus > Bathynomus jamesi. Next base: position 43,789 of record JAJOZX010014424.1, on the reverse strand, counting down.
TAAATATGATATTTAGCCGAAAACTATCATATATATACATACAGCACACATTGCTCCTACCCAAAGATTATTTAAAAAATTAATAACTTCATAGTTCTATATATGACCGCTCTTTCCAAATCTTATGTACAAGTTAAAATGAGTTTCTCATTTAGAATTACCTGAATTGTAATTTGGGTAAATTTCTTCGCATTCATTTAAGAAGATTGATTCATTAAGTGGATAAGGAAATCCAATTGGGCAGACATCTTGAAACGCAGTGAAATTCTGGCATATAATTGATGTATTAACTTGGCAGAAATTTATCCATTCCGGGAGGATCTGGCTTTGTAGTTCAAATTCATGTCCAATGAACAAGAGAGAGACATCTGAGTTTTCTTTACGTTTGAAAGTTGAATCTGTGATGATAATTTTGATTGCCGTCATTTCTACCACCGCTTTTCCTTGTAAAAACATGTTTGTATTATGTATGCGGAGTGTTTTTAGAATCGGATTAAAAAGATTTCTCGCATGGGCTCTGGAAGAATTTTGTTCTGGATTCATAACCGAACTACTACTGGTTGAGAGTGATAAAAGAGAGTCGTCAGGAAACCACCACGAACCAACATTAATTACATCGATTAACGTCAAACCAGTAAGGTCTAATGAACTCCCATAGTTTCTTAAGTTCGTTATATCTTTTAAAGTAACTTGATAAATTGAATCTGAAATTCCACCTGGAAATATCTGAGCAGTTTTGCAGAATTCTATGAATATGAAACTGCCCCACGAACTTTTCAATTCAATAGACTCAAGATTAAGTAACAAGATGCCAGATGTAGAAGATTCTTCACTAACAGCAGAAGGTTCAATAACTAAACGTTGCACACCATTTACGTTAAGGTTCACTGAACTGATTCTGATGCTGTTCGTCTGGAATGTCACATTTCCAACTTCATATAATGATATTTCTAAAGTTGGACCATCTCTGTTTTTATCCTTTGACTCGTTATATTTTGTATGTTGTCCGTAGTTCAGTATTCCATACTGATGATCATACAAATCCGTTGGGAACAAAATATCTTCCTCAATATTCTTCATTAAGATAGTAAGGGACTTTTTTCTAACAGCTATGGATGTCGTGGCAAAATAAATTTGTTGAATTTTACTTAATGTTATTTCTTCAAGATCCGCGGAGAGACTTCTCTGACAAAATACTACTTCAGTTTTGTTTTGTAAAAAGGATGTCAGAGCCTTTATGGCTCCTGTTCCTAATACAACAGCAGCATCCGAATTCATTATCCTTTTACATCTGTCATTACTTCCGTGTAAAGAGCTACAAATGCTAGCGAGTTTTTCCTTTAAAAGAAAATAAAAAAAGGATATTAAATTAACTAAATGAAAAAACTGTTTCAACAGTATAATTCTGAAAGTTATTTCTATAATTTATAACATTAGCTATAACTGTCGAACATCTGTTGGTTGGAGATTGGACTCGGGTTGCGAAAGCCAGGGTTCATTCCTACCGCCGCGCCGCCCATCTTCGAGTTCGCCCGGGCCACTGTGACTGCTCGGGCTCCACTGACTTTGGGAGTTCAGCCCCAACCTTCATATGGAGAAAAACGAACTAACTACATCTGATCGACGAGTTAGTGAGTGTCAGATTAAGGCGGGTTAGATTAAGCTAGGTTAGGTTAGGTTTAGATTTTTAGATTGTTGATTGTTTGGTCTTGTATCTCTTAGATTGGAAAGAAAGTCTTCGGATGAAATATCGAAACCAAGAACTAAAACTTTTCACATTAATTAAATGAAAAAAAGAGAATTTGCATCACAAACAAATCAGTTTAAAAAAAAACCGAACCAATTTTATAAGTTTACTAAAATTTAAAAAGTAATACGATATTCTCTTAACATCATCTTCACAGGGTTGACAAAAGTAAATTGACACCACGATGATTGTCCTCAAAAAACAGAAAAATGGCGAAGCTCATTAGTGGAATGCGAGAACGTGTGTCACCTCTACATAATGCGAAAAATGGGAAAGCAACACCATTCTAAAAATATTCATTCAATAAATATTATTTATTGACTTTTATTATGAAATAAAAAACTAGGGAAAAACCCAGAAATGTGTGTGCTTTCGTCAATCCTCTGTATACGAGTTTAAGGTACGAGGGGCGGTCAGAAAATAAGTTTACACGGCGTATAATTTCGTAACTAAAGGACCTACATTGATTGTTTGTATCAGGTGAATTCGTTCATCATTGTTGGCAACACTGCACGTCGATTCGGCTGCCATCTACCATACATTGGTTATATGAGTCAGTTGAACATGGCGGCTCGACTGGAACCGTGCCCTGCCCTACGGAGCAGTCCAGGACGTTTATGTTTAATGGCCGCTCGTAAACGTTCCAGTGTTGAACAATATGAGCTGCATTGATTGTTGTGCTTTTTTGCGTGAAGTCTGCGAGCAAAACGCTTTTGTGGTCCAAAAACACGGTAACCATCACTTTGCCAGCGGACCTCGCAATCTTGAACTTCTTTGGTCGCGGGGACCCAAGGTGTTTCCATTCTATGCTGGCACGTTTTGTTTCCGGAGTACGGTAATGAACCCATGTCTCGTCTCCGGTGACAATGCGCTCGAGAGATTCTTGACCACTGTCAGTCTCGGAATATCGTTACAGAAATGACAGGGCACTGTTCCAGTCGAGCCGCCATGTTCAACTGACTCGTATAACCAATGCACGGTAAATGGCAGCCGAATCGACGTGCAGTGTTGCCAACAATGATTAGCGAATTCACCTGATACAAACATAATCAATGTAGGTCCTTTAGTTACGAAATTATACGCTGTGTAAACTTGTTTTCTGACAGCCCCTCGTATATACGAGTCCCTCCAAGGAAGAAGTGGCTAAGCGACAAAAGTAAAAAACGCCAGAAAAACGCAGTGAAAGTTGTATCAATTTGGAAACGGAATAACTTTTGAACTTTAGAAGATATTTCGTCGAAATATCGTCATAAGAGATATCTTCATAGTTCATAGGTTTTAGGTTTGGTCAAGTTACGCTAGATTAGGTTAAGTCGGTCAAATTTGGTTTGGTTAGATCATTTCAGGTTTTGTCTTTGTTTGTGAAACCTCAAAATACATTTGTCGAGAAATTTTTCATTTAAGAAAAATTTGTCGCTATCTCGAGAAATTATTCCGTCGGTCAAAAGTTTTGTCGTTGAGGTGTGTGGGGCCCAATCCTGATTCGTTACTCGTTCATATCGTTGTAACTGCGTCACACTTTCTCAGTGATACTTACTTTTATTTCGTACCGTTCACTGGTATCATTAAAACTTTGCATGAACCCATCTTCTATGATAATCCAATCCTGTAATAAAAATTTGAGTGTTCAAAATAAATTGTATAAATGCTCGGAGAAAACTGTTGTTTTCTCTTAAAAAAAAAATTATTATATATAGCCTTTTTTCTGGGGGCGAAAGGTTCCGGAACTCTATAAATTTCCTACAACCTTTGCCATTTGTTACCTCATCCTATTTCGTGACCATCCGTCCAAAAAAAAGCGTCTTTCCTATTCCTAAAATTGTCATGTACCTCCCCCCCTCCTCCGTGCACCCCCAACAAAGGAATGAAAATAAAAACGAAGTTTTCTTTACGTTGAAAATAAAAGGTATAGGAACGCCGTTCCGGCGCGTTCCGCCAGGGAAAAAAATACATACTTAGTATTGGAAGTGGCCGTAGCAGCCATATGCCATACGGTCATTTCTTTTTCTGAGCTGTCGCATATTTTACCGCGTTTCCGACATTCCTTTCCGAGTAAATAAAGATATAAGGAATAAAACAAAGTAAATTATAGGGAGTCGAGAATATACTGTAAGTAGGTGTAGTCGAGGGTATACGCTGTATATCGACTGCATAATACGAAATGTTAGCGTATACCTACAGTAGTGTTCTTTTTCTAATAAAGATGTACGAATGTTAAAAAGTATGACGTCGCTCATCATTGGTGACTGACGGGCAACACTACTAATCACCGTTATGCGTGCCCATCGCTAATTACATCAGTCTCTAACTCGTTTACATCATACGCTCTTCGTAAGGCGACTGACGACTCGGGTCGTGACGACTCGACTCACGCATGATTTTAGGTCCCTGCAATGCGCGGGGCTCCCATTCTGTCAATGTAAATTCACGTGCGACTCGAGTCGTCACGACCCGAGTCGTCAGTCGTGAGTCTCGAGACGATCCTATGAGCGGCCGGCCTAACAGGGAGTCTTCTACAATTAATAGTCGAAATTAAACAAAATTTTAAACTAAACGAAGAATGTTATTGGAAAAATGGTAAACTTACGAAATGCATAAATAGAACATTTCTAGTGACGCGTGGAAAATTTCCCGACTCGAAGCAATTATTGTATCTCTGGTTGCTCAAAAAGAGTTTATTGGGGTTAAAAATAAACCAATTCTTTTCCAAATTCATTGACGCTTGGGGATTTGGGTAAAGGATAAAGCGCTCGTTGACGCTAAGTTGCGTAAACAGTTCACTCCAGTCTGTGGAGAATGGGCAAAACATCTGGGCACCTCCTCAAAATAAATGGTGTACATATGAGAGAATTTTATTGCATATTCACGTTTTTAACATCTAGTTTTTAATTTAACAAACATTATTAATTGCGAAAAATTAGGTGTAATACCGTACCGAGATGTGGTGTAAATACCGTCCGAGATGTGGTGTAAATACCGTGCCGAGATGTGGTGTAAATACCGTGCCGAGATGTGGTGTAAATACCGTGCCGAGATGTGGAAATATTTTGAGGGGTGCCCAGACTTTTTGCCCACCCTGCACAATGTACATACATCAAATACTGTACTTGTTTAAATTATTTTTGTGCGTAATTTAATGCGAAAGGGCAGAGCGCCTTATCAAAATTTTGAACACAATGAATCTCTCAAAGATAAACTCCGGAAGAAGATAAAGGAGGTTTTATTAGTCAAAGGTAAAGGTATATATTTAAGAATATTAATATTAAATCAAATAGTATCCTACACAGAATGAACCCTCGCCAGTTTATACCACGCATAATGGTAACATGAAGGCACGTCTTGAGTGCAGAAAACAACAGCGATAATGCTGAGCTTCTCAAAGACAGACGTTCTTGACAGTGGCAATGGAATCAACATGAAATTGGTATTCATCTTGAAGAAACTGAAATTCGACTTCTCTGCAGGCGTTTTCAAACAGATTATGGTAGATTCACACCATTCAAAGGATAAGGGCTTTTATTGAGGACCCGAAAAGTTCACCAAACTATTTACAGCCATTGTTGAAAACACTCGACACGCTACCATGCAGTATCTCGGATGTGAACGTGAGTTTAGTCTCATGAACATTATTATTTTGAAAAAACTAAGGGATTCATTTACAATTTCAAACATCGCCAGCCTTATGTTTATTAACTCAAATGGCCCACCACTGTCTTCTTTTAACCCTAGAAAATGTTCGAACGTGGTTCGAAAACCACGAGCCATCTACGGACATCAAATCTAGGAAAGTGAATCGGATTGACGAACGGGAGAAAAATGAAAAGGAAGCGCCATGGAAACTTTTTTGAGTAAAGTAGTGAAGACTGAAAGTTATTATGTAGGCCTACTTTTTGTAATACAATTTAATGGTACCTATATTTTTTTGTACTTGGAGGAAAAGAAAACTAAAATAAAACACTTGATAACGTTCAAGTATAATCTGCTATAATTTACATAGTGGGGTTCTCCCCCCTTTTTCCGTGCAAGTAGGCCCAATCTCTATCATGCACTTAGTATCCTTACGTCATAAAAGTTGTGCTGGGTACAAGCTATAAAGACAGAGGGCTTGCGCAGTATACCTGTTGTTTTATCATTTTATGATTACATCTCCGATTGTAAGAGGCGAAAGCGTTACAACAGTTGTTTAGGCTAACCGATATTCAATGTTTCAGACATAGCAAGTGACAAAAGTAAAAAAACACCAGAATAGGCGGTTAAAAGTTGTACCAATTCTGTTACAACTTTAACTGCATTTTCTGGCGTTTTTTACTTTTGGCGCTTAACCACTTCTTCCTAAGACAGGGCCTCGTATAGTTTCAATAAATTTAAAGTATACGAATTATTTTGAAAAGGTAACGAATTTTCGTCCTCTGGGTCCTACTGTACTCTGGAACCCTTTTTTTGTATATCTACAGGGTGGCGCAAAATTCGCGCATCATAGGAATTTTCAGTGTTAACTATAATATATATATTTTTTTCTTTTAGGTAGGAGATGGCTGCGAAATTAATAGACGAGAGGATGAGCTTGGTTTTAATGTATGCAATACCAGGTACTACAAATCGATAAATGGGTAGAGAATTTAAATTCTGTACAGATTCATCGATTTGTAGTACCTGGTATTCCAATTCAATTCAATTTCGCAGCCATCCCCTACCTAAAAGAAAAAACAATATATTATAATCAACACTGAAATTCCTATGATGCGCGACTTTTTCTCCACCCTGTATATATAAAATATCTACTATATAAAAGCAAGTTGTGTGTCTATCTGTGTGTCCGTCTGTTTGTTAACTTCTGGGTCTCTAAAAAGAGCTGAATTGGTTGGTTGGTAATTGGTGGGGGGGGGGGCCCGGAGCTATTGAAGAATAGGGACCCCAGCCTTCTTTAGTTAGGCTTATAAGGCTAACTAACGAAAATATCACGACCTAACCTAATCAATCGTTAGGTTAACTGTACTCCCTTGACGATTGGTTAGGTTAGGTCATGATATTTTCGTTAGTTAGCCTTATAAAGCTAACTAAAGAAGGCTGGGGTCCCTATTCTTCAATAGCTCCCTGGGCCCAGTAATTGGGGGACCGCAAGTCCCCCAATTACTGTCGGTTCAATTATTTGGTCACTAAAACTATAGAAAAGAACGCAGCCTTGAAAATCTTGAGCTCCACATTGTGTCAAGATTTGTGAAGCTTAAGCTTTTCATGACTATAATTTTATTGTAATTGCGGTCCCCCAATTACTGGGGGTTCAGTTATTTGGTCAATAAAACTATAGTCATGAAAAGCTTAAGCTTCACAAATCTTGACATAATGTGAAGCTCAAGATTTTCACGGCTGCGTTCTTTTCTATAGTTCTATTGCGGTGCTGGGGCTTTCGGGTCCAGTAATTGGGTGGGGTTCATTACTCATTACCCCCATTCACCATACGAAGTTTGGTCGAAATCGGTTCAGAAACGTGTGTTTTCTGCGAACAGACGGATAGATATTTCGCGAATAGTAAGAACTAGCAAAAATACCCGTTCTACGGGCGGGATATTCTCTAAGCAAGTTAGAATTTAACAATTATAATTAGCTCACGAATCGCTTAAATTTTAAGTGCAGCTTCGCAGATTTTGCTTGAAGCTCACGAAGCAGTTAAATTAAGCAGTTAAATTTCCAATAAAACTTGTTACGGTTTTGAAGAAACGTGATGGGACTTGGTTTATTTTAAGAAAATTTTACAAGTTAAAAATCTTGAAATTTGATGCTTCGTGTTTTGGCATATAAATATATTTTGGAGCAAATTGGGTAAAGTTTTTGGGGGACACCCGATCCGAAAAAAAAGTTGCTAAAAATACTTCAGGAACCCCACAGCATGTTGTCACCAAGTTTCATAACAATCGGTCTAGCCGTTTGGACCTGAAAAGGAGACAGACAGATAGACAGACAAACGGACAGACGGTGAATTACCAGGGTGTCTCAATATACATGCAACCCATGTCACTGCTAATAATTCTGCCAATATTAATGTTCTCATTCTATTTTTTCAGATTTGAAGAGAGGAGACGATAACAACTAATAATTAATTATCAATCAAAATGCCTTGGACAAAGGAGGAAAATTTTTTTTGCGTCACTACTTATTTGGAGACGAAATCATTCAAAACTGTGCAAGCGAAATTTCGCAGGAAGTTCAACTTCAACAATTATCCCCAGAAAAGCCAAATTTATCGTTGGGCACACAATTTCAAGCCACAGGATCAGTAAACAATCTCAACAAGAAAGCAGAAACACCCAGATCTGGCAGGAAGGTGACTGCAAGATCTCCTGACAATGTGAATGCGGTGAGAGATTCTGTCGGAAGGAGTCCGAAAAAGTCAATCCGAAGACGTTGCCAAGATCTGGGTCTTTCACGTGCGTCAGTGCAAAGAATCTTGATCAAGGATCTTCAGCTGTACCCATACAGGATCCAGATCAAGCATAAACTCACACCAGCTGACATGGCAAAACGTGTTGTGATGTGCCCGTGGTTCGAGAACAAGATTGAAGAGGATCCTGACTTTCTTGATGATGTTTGGTTCAGCGACGAAGCACACTTCTTGCTCAGTGGGTATGTCAATAGCAAGAACAATGTGTTCTGGGGCACACAAGCCCCAGACGAGGTGCTTCAGAGGCCCTTGCACTCTGTGCAGGGTGTCAGGGTGATTGACAACTTCGCTCGTCGGCTTCAAGTGTGTCTGCAGCGCAACAGCGGTCATTTGGAACATGTGCTCTAATAAATCTATCCTTTGATCTAGAGACCTCAAATCTTCAGTTTTTAATTGTTATCATATCAGCTTCCAGGAAATGTAATCTTTTTTGGAGTTTATTTTTGAGTAATAAATTATTATCATGTCAATGGGTTCCATCTATTTTGAGACACCCGGTATTATTATTACAAGACCCTACGGGCCCATTTAGCTAGACCGCGATGCTGGGGGTCTTTGAAAACTAGTAGTAATTTTTTTTATTATTATGGGCGGCAATGTGGAAGCTCAAGATTTTTATGACTGCGTTCTTTTCTATAGTTTTATTGACCAAATAATTGAACCAACATTAATTGCGTTACCGCAGGCCCCCCAATTACGGGGTTTAATTATTTTGTCTATAGTCATGAAAATCTTAAGCTTCACAATCTTGACACAATGTAGAGCTCAAGATTTTCATGGCTGCGTTCGTTTCTATAGTTTTATCGCGGTGCTGGGGTCTTCGGGACCAGTAATTGGTTGGGTGGGGGGCGGCTGGTCACATATATTTTCGTTTATTACTCGTCACCCGCATCCACTATATGAAGTTTGGCCGAAATCGGTTCAGAAGCATAAAAGTTTTTTCTGCAGACGGACGGACACACACACACACACACACACACACACACACACCACACACACACACACACATTTTTGGTAAATTATAGTAGTTATATATATATATTTTTTTTTTCCGCGGAGCTCTTTGCCCTTCTGGAAGCCCTCCGTCTGGTATCGGGTTTTTCGCGGTCTTCCTGTACCATCTTTTCGGACTCGCTGAGCGCCCTTCAAGCGCTCGAGCGCTATAATTCCCCGGACCCCCTCGTACGCATTATTCAACAGGAGTACCATGTCCTGCACACCGTTCACCGGATCCGCTCCCCTTCTCTGACTATGTGCAGGTCTTTCGGTCCCTCTACGACCGCATATGGCAGCAGTCCTGGGACGATGCCACCGGAAATAAACTCTGGTCCATCCGCCCCCGCCTGTCATATTGGGCGTCCTCTTTCCACCGCTCCCGACACAAAGAGGTCGTCCTTGCGCGGCTTCGCATCGGCCATACGCGCCTCACGTACGGCTATCTTATGTCCCGGCAGGAGGCTCCTTGTTGCGCCTCCTGCCAGTCGCCCCTCACCGTCTTTCACATCCTTGTGGAATGCCCCACCCTGTCGTCAGTACGTCGTCGCGCCTTCCCGTTCCTCTCTGATTTCCCCCTCCCGATCGTTTACGTCTTATGCTCGCTGAGAGCCCTCTCTTCTCGCTTGACCGTCTTTTCCTTTTCCTCTCCCAATCTCGCCTCCTCTCTGAGCTTTAGGTGACTTCTCACCCGTCGTCCGCGGTCCTCCCACTTCTAGTGCCTTTCCCCGTCTCCGTTTCTCTTTCTCATATTCTGCTTCGCCATAATATCAGCTAGCGTATAGCGGGAAATGGCGGTAAACGCCCCAAAAAAAAAAAAAAAAAAAAAAAAATATATATATATATATATATATATACAGTATATATATTTTAAATACAACGCTAGGTATATGTATAATATTTTTAATCTAAGGAGTCATACGACGAAAAATAAAAAAACGATTTGAATAATTAAAATTTAATATCATACAATCAGCCCACTCCAAGCAAATGCTGGGCATAACAGCTAGTAAGTACTCCGTAAACCGCACATTAAAACGTGCGGTTCTAATCTGAAGGAATTTAGAACCAGGGTTACCAAGAAATGATAGTATTTGTCTGTCCCTAAAACAAACAAACAGCTTTGGAACTCTTTTAAACCTGCATCCCCTCAATCACTCTCCAGATTGTCCAGTCTCTCTTCCTCGAGTGTTCCTCTTCCATCCCCACTTGGAGATCCAGATGAATCGGAAGCTTCCAGCGGTGGCTCGACAATCCCTTCTCCAAGTCTGTAGAGGACCTCTACATCAGCCATCTCCGCTCTCAACTCCTTGAGGTACCCGAGGTACTTTTGGAGTCTGACTCTAGTACTCTTGATGCATGGCATGCGGTGGATGGGTTAGTTCACGTCATGCAAACTTCTATAGTACGGCACCTGTGCTGCACCGTCAACCCGTTCCCATACATCTTGCACATTTCAATACTGGTGAGTACAGTCTATATACAGTATAGTATTTCATTAAAAAAAAATTTTAATGTAGTGATGTTTATATTTTATTTTTTATTGTAGTTGTACAGGGTGATTCAAAAGTCAGCTTACATAGGGAAATACTGTATTATGTAATGAGACAGGGGAATAGTCACATCACATGTTCGATATGGTCACCGTTAACGGCAATGCACTTGTGCAGCCAGCTAGGAATATCACATCAATGCGCTCCTCCTTCAATAACATCTCATAACTCATTTACCTGCAAAGAAACAGAAAAGCCCTATGTAACCTGACTTTGAATCACCTTGTACTTCATTTTCATGCGTGTTTGCTACTGGAGTACATAATATAATATAATCTGGTCTATTTTGTCGCGACAGGTTTATTTTAATGTACTTCATAAGTGTATTAAGTACAACTTGAATGTAGGCCCCGGGAAAAAAGTGTTTCACAGACACACTCACTTAGATGCACACTCTAGTACGTCAATTAGTGCGGTTTATGGAGTATATGTATTTTGACAATGGTCATACAATGATCTACATAAAATGAAATTAAGCTGGATGTAAACTTGAATGTTATTAAATTAAATTTTTTTTTCAAGACAAGAAAACTAAACTTTTATAATTTATTAAACATTAATTTGCATCACTGAACTGATTAAATATCAATTAACATTAAACAAAATTTTACGATAATTGTTTCTTCAAATTGCTAAATCGATAAATGACACAAAATGAGAAGATCTATGCACAGATGAAAAGAGAAATTGTGTGTTTAGTTTCTGTAACGGTACTTATAAAGACTAAAGCAGGTTCACTGAGTTCTAGGCAGATCACTGTCACATAGGCGAAATAGACGGGATACCATGAGTGTAGGGCACTGTAGGCCCACAGCTGAGAGAGGCGTAGATGGAGGAAGACTGGGTGGTCGTACTCGTAGTGATACTTTACTGGTAAAACTTGAGCGAGGTGAGACGACTGTAGTTCACTTAGGAAATGATCGCTTTTTCTCTGGTTTTATTGCTGGGTCAGATGTTTTAATGTTTTTTGGTATGAAGGGTTTTTGAAGCCACGAAAATCTTAAGCTTTACAAATCTTGATACAATCGGTTTGGATGTGAAGCTTAAGATTTTTATTGCTACGTTCTTTTCTATAGTTTTATTGACCGAATAACTGAACTCTCAGTAATTGTAGGGGATCAATTATTATTCGGTCAATAAAACTATAGAAAACAAACAAACAAACATCTTTATTGCGGATCATTCACAATCCATAGCCACTTAACTTAACATACATTTACAATCTTACGTATACGCTGAATTTAATAAAAAAATAGGCCAACATACCCACTTAACGTAGCATACTGGCATACTGTTTGATTAATTATCAGACAATTTTATGTATATTGTTATTACAGGAGACATTTTATAACACTTATTATAACATAACCACTTATTATAACGCTAGAAACGAACGCAGCAATGAAAATTTTAAGCTTCACATCCGAACCCATTGGATCAAGCAATGAAAATCTTAAAGCACGAGTAAAAAATTGAAACAAAGCAAAGCGCTTCTATTTCTCAGACAGACAGACACAGACAGGACTCCCTTTTAATATTATAGATAAGTATTTGTAACATAACATTGTGTATATCGACATTGCATAGTTTTCCATTTTCACTTTATTTTCCCGTGTTCCAATTCGAGCTTCAGTTTCTTTGATGTAATCATTTAGGAGAAACCCTAAAAATCCTTATGTAAATTCTGAACCGCAACAAGTACTGTACAAACAAACATTGTCTAGGCTAAATCGTGTGACCACATCAAAACACTGCTTCGTGCTAGATCAGCAAAGTTAACCCTAGAAGGCCAGTTTGGGACCGCACACATAGAGACTAGTGTCGGCCTCTAGGTAACTCCATAATGAAAATTACATTTATAGGTTGAATTACGGTAAACAGTTTGTTACTAAACATTAATAAAAATTAACTTTCGTACAATAAAATCAATCATTCTCTAGAAAAACAAATTTACTTCTACTGTAATAGGCGATATTGGTTTTCTAGTGTTAAGAGACCAAACTTGTGGGATACCCTGTATAAACCTTTGCCTTTCACACACACAAACAAATTTAAGATTCAATATGACGTCACAGTAAATACGTTTACCTCGAAATCTTCCCTGCAGGACTCATTATAATGTGACTGAGCACAATCGCAGACGAATTTTTTTTTTTTTTTTAAGCAGTCTCAAAGAAGATATTCAACATTTATTTTATTAATTTCCTTTATTTTTTTTTTTTACTTAATTTCGAGTAAATTCCTAAATTATAAAAATGAATTAATTATTTAAAGAATTTTATCTTCTTAAGTGTCTCCAAAAAATATAGGAAAATCAAAGGATGTGAAAAATAAGCTTTACAAAATATAAAAAAATATTTAAATTTTTTAGAATCTTTATTTGGTGTGAAAAAAAAATAAAAATAAAAAAAAAAAATATAATATATATATATAATTATATATATTATATATATATATATATATATATATATAGGGTGTCCCGTAAGTCTGGACCCATAGGGAAAAATAATAAAATTACAAAATAGTCCAAAAATTTATTACATAATCTGTTCAAAGTGTCCGCCGTTGTGTCGCACACATAGTTGAAGACGCAATCTCCACTGCGACATCACTTTCTGAATCACAGTCGCAGAAATTTCTGACACGCCTCCACAATGCGTGCTTTAAGGTGGAAAATGTTCTGAAGTTTGACCTCGTACACTTTGGCTTTCAAGTGGCCCCACAAATAAAAATCATAATAACAAATAATAAAAATAATAATAATAAAATAATAATAATAACAATAAAAAAATATTATAAATCCCTATGGGTCCAGACTTACGGACACCCTGTATATATATATATATATATAATATATATACAAATAACGTAAAGAAACGAAGCTTGTATAGGAGATATTCCGCGCAAGACGACGAGAGAGAGAGAACGGAACAAATGAAAAAATGAGGTAACCACCTGGGAATCGAACCCGGGATCTTCCGATTGCCGGTCAGACGCGATACCATTACACCATGGCCCTCACTCTTCCAAATGCCGTAATTCCTCTACATACTCGCAGAAACCAATGCCCCAAGGGGGCACCTCCCGCATGCCGTAACATTATATACCTTCAACTGCAAAGAACACGCAGTATAAATAACGTAAAGAAAGCGTGTTCTTTGCAGTTGAAGGTATATAATGTTACGGCATGCGGGGGTGCCCCCTTGGGGCATTGGTTTCTGCGAGTATGTAGAGGAATTACGGCATTTGGAAGAGTGAGGGCCATGGTGTAATGGTATCGCGTCTGACCGGCAATCGGAAGATCCCGGGTTCGATTCCCAGGTGGTTACCTCATTTTTTCATTTGTTCCGTTCTCTCTTCTCGTCTTGCGCGGAATATCTCCTATACAAGCTTCGTTTCTTTACGTTATTTATACTGCGTGTTCTTTGCAGTTGAAGGTATATAATGTTACGGCATGCGGGAGGTGCCCCCTTGGGGCATTGGTTTCTGCGAGTATGTAGAGGAATTACGGCATTTGGAAGAGTGAGGCCATGGTGTAATGGTATCGCGTCTGACCGGCAATCGGAAGATCCCGGGTTCGATTCCCAGGTGGTTACCTCATTTTTTCATTTGTTCCGTTCTCTCTCTCTCGTCTTGCGCGGAATATCTCCTATACAAGCTTCGTTTCTTTACGTTATTTATACTGCGTGTTCTTTGCAGTTGAAGGTATATAATGTTACGGCATGCGGGAGGTGCCCCCTTGGGGCATTGGTTTCTGCGAGTATGTAGAGGAATTACGGCATTTGGAAGAGTGAGGGTCATGGTGTAATGGTATCGCGTCTGACCGGCAATCGGAAGATCCCGGGTTCGATTCCCAGGTGGTTACCTCATTTTTTCATTTGTTCCGTTCTCTCTCTCTCGTCTTGCGCGGAATATCTCCTATACAAGCTTCGTTTCTTTACGTTATTTATACTGCGTGTTCTTTGCAGTTGAAGGTATATATACAAAATGTCACATTATTTCTAATAATTCAAAATTAACCCTACCAAGATTCAAACCCAGGATCTCGTGAGTAGAAGTCGCGGTCGCTAACCACTATACTGCTATAACGTAACAGTTAACATAACCTAGCGCATATTTTAACACCCCAGGGAACACAACGCTTTTGCGACCAAAGATGTTTTGTGTGGTAAAATGAAATTACACTACTAATTGTGTGTGTGTGTACAGTTTCATTTAGATAGTGATGCCGGGTAGTATGGGTTCATCGAAGGAGACGAACTGCCTGTGGTAGTGTGGATAGTGGATTCTACCGTCAACACTATCCGGCATCACACTCCCTAAATGAAACTCCACTACTGTGTAATCCCCTACCCACGGCCACACCACCACACGGTTCTTCCTCTTTGATGCACCATACTACTACATAATATCGCCACCAGAATTCCTGCACTTGTATAATATCCAAAATCTCGACCTCGTGTGTGTGTGTGTCACTTAAATTCATGTTAGTTTAAATTAGGTCACGTTAGGTTACGTTATATTATTCCCGGTTAGGTCAGGTTAGTAATTTTCTTTGAAAATCAGAAATATACGTTTGGTTTAATCAGTCTCAGTTAAAATGTTAAACAAACTTTTCAGTTTCATTTGAAATGCATATACTTGTGAAAGGTCGATCTGGAATAAGGTCAACTCGCTTAAGGTTGAACGTCGACATTATAAATTTCGATTTGTTCATATAATTCTTATTCTTCACCGTTTTTTTTTTTCAATTTAAATCGAAAATGACATCCTCATATCAGACCCTGTTCGAACTGTGAAAATTCTACTTTCTTTAAAAAAAAAAAAAAAAAAAAAAAAGCCTGCAAAGATTAACTGGAAGCAGTAATATAACCGACCCCATTATCGAACCTGAAACTCGCTGATAATAGGAATCGTTAAACCTGAAGTAGTTACGTAAAATGCGGAACCTAATTAAAAAGATGTGAAGTAATGGTCCAGAAATTTTGATGTTAAAGAGATATTTCTTTTAGCGAACTTAAAGTATCTTCGGTGAACGCGCCATTTTCATAACAGGATCACGATAGACTTCGAAAATAGCTTTAATTTACCACACTGGATTAGTTACTTTTTTCGGCTGCGGTGAAGGGGGTAATTAGCTCGATGGAGTTTATTATACAGGGTGTAACAAAGTCCTAAGCCCTATTTTACACTTTCCCTACGGTTAAGGACTTTTGCTATTCAATGTAGGCCTATTTCTATTTTTAAATATATATTTTTTTATAATTTTAGTTCTATCGATTTGATAAGAACTTCTAAAATGTTTACCACTATTACCTAATATGGAATTTTTATTTTTCCACTCGTAAAAGACTAGTAGTGTAGTGACGGAAACCACATTATGTAAAACTGACACACATTCTCACATTCCAACCAGTCATGATTTCGTCATCGTGATGTCTATTTACTTTTGTTATATATATATATATATATATATATATATATATATATATGAGGGTTGACAAAAGTAAATAAACACCATGATGACTGTCGTCAAGAACAAATGGGAAATATCATTAGAATGCGAGAACGTGTGTCCCCTTTACATAATGTAAAGGGGAAACCAGCGCCATTCTAAATATATTCGTTCAATATATATTAGGCCCCCTACATATTCACTTTTATTATGAAATAAAAAACTGTGGAAAACCTTATATATACAGACACACCACACGGTATATATATATATATATATATATATATAATATAAATAAATAATATTTGATGTGTTCCTCCCGAATTGTTCATTCTGACGAAGGTCAAACTTTTCACTATATTTTAGACCTACAGTTTAACCACGCCTCACTAGCAGCTCAGCGTCTTAACCACTAGGCTACTCAGGGTACCCATTTACCTACCAACCACTTTCTTTGGGTGAAAAGATGAACAGTTAGTTGGTTTTGCTGCGCGCCGCCTTCCATCACCGGGTCTCGATCCCGGGGCCGATGGTTTCGTAGTCGGCGGCGCTAACCACTACACCACTGAGGTTGTACGTATATATATATATAAATTTTTTATTTTTTATTTTAATTTAAAGCAACAATTGCTGAACTTCGTTTATAACTCGAGACTAAAATAATTGTGGAACAAACTTTGTTAATTTTAGAATCGACATATTTATCATTTCCTCGCGAACTTCGTTTTAAAGTTTGACATACAGAATCGCAGATACGGTCTGAAGTTGTACTGAAGTGTCTGTTCAGCTGCCAGTCTTTACTTTCTCTCCTTTATACGGGGTATCTCATAAGTCCCGTCTCGAAGGAAAATTTATTTTAAATTTACAAAAGCAATATACATTACGACTAAAATGTTCAAATTGATGTCTCGTTATTTTGTCGAGGGCGGAGGTGTAGGGGTTCGATTTTGTCCGGGAGGGGGGGGGGCGGGGGAAGCGAGTTTTGGCCGAAAGAAATGAGCGAAACCGAAAATCGATTTTTGTCATATTTTTATTAAAGACTATTTGTAGAAAGGCTGAACACCAAACAAATTACAACAATAGAGTAAGTTGTAACATGTTGTATCGAATGGGGTATTCAAATAGTGCCGTTTTACGACAGGTTTTCCTTTCTATCATCAAATATTGCATCATTCAAGATCTGAAGACATAAATTTCGGGCAAAAAACTATATATCGTATGAAAATCGTGAAAAGCTTCGGGTGAAATCGTGGTAATTGAAAATGTGTACTGTAATTGTCCAAAAAAAATCAGTCGGGCAGAATTGGGGGGGGATTTTCCCTCTGCTCCCCACCGCCTCCTACGCCTATGGTTGCGGGTAGAATAACACGCAGTTGGCTAATATGGAAGTGAGTTACACTCGTAACTCAACAAAAAAACAACCAAATTTGAATAATTGTTTTAGTTCTAATGCATTAATTTTTGTAAATTTAACTTAAAATAAATTTTCCTTCGAGACCAAACTAATGGGACACCCTGTATAAACCTTTGCCTTTCTCACAGAACACACACACACACGCAAAAAAATTTAAGATTCAATATGACGTCACAGTAAACACGTTTACCTCAAAATCTTCCCTGCAGGAATCATTATAATGTGACTGAGCACAATTGCAGACGAAGAAAGGCAAAAAGGACGTGTCTATTTCACTTTCAGGAATGTTCGTTTCTCCACCGGAAACGACGAAACTAAAACACGCAACATGACATTAATGACATTAAAATCATTGCTGTCATTCGTAACTGATGAATGTTGGGTGAAGAAAACATTATTTTCATTTACTCATAATTTTTTTCACTCATTTCCTCAATTGCGTAACTTTTGTTATTTCACTCGTGTTAACTTCAATGTTAAACCTTTATCGACACTTCATAGTTCACCCACATTTGGATAAAATCATCTGGCGTGAACCGGAATATGTGTAGTATAGCGTGGTAAGATTGTTCAAGAGTGAAAACTTTTACACAATAAATAAATATATATATATATATATATATATATATATATATATATATATTATATATATATATCAGTTGAAGGCCAAAAGGTTTTACGATCTAGTTTCCACTCCCTACTGTATTTCGGTTCATGTCAGACGATTTTATTGAAGCAGTACGTTCAGGAAACGCACAACATACTAAATTCGATAATGAAAATGTATAAATACAAAATAACTAAATTACTTATCTCACAGGAAGAGGGTTGAGCACTGAATCACGTTAAAACGAATTTCGGTACAGAAAAATGATAAAAATAGTTAAAAAGATTTCGTAAGTTCGTCGAAATATTCAATATTTGAACTTAGAGAGAATTACACGCGAACAAAGACACTAAGATCCACTCTAGGTTAGCCCAAGAATGTACGGGGGGGGGGCAGAAAACTAGCGAATGAAAATAGCGAATATGTAGTGAAAACTGATACCATGCTTACACTTATAGACGCGTAAAGCTTTCACGCGGGAATAGAGGTAATAGTAGTAATAGTAGAATAGTATAGAACGGACGAGACTCTCCCTCCTCCGCCAGCCACTGCTGACAGAAAATAGTGGTGAAAGAAGATTTATAGGAAAGTTGGAAAACGTACAAAGAAAAGAACAATTCAGAATTCATTCACACCATGCGTACACTTATCTCGTGTACTCAGTTACACATTAGAAGACAGCGGAAAATAAAGATAGCATCAATACTAAACTACTTAATTTAATTTACACCATGCAATTTTTTAAAGATTTTTATATTATGCACAGAATCATCATTTAGATTTTAGAGAGAGGAGATATTATTTGATATGACCTTAGTTATTGATAAGCGTATATATATAATATATATATATATATATATATATATATATTAATAATAGGGTGTCCCATAAGTCTGGAACCATAGGGTAAAATAAGTAATTCATGTTTTTCCGTTTATGCAAGTGCCCATGATGTCTTTGAGTAAGGAAGAACGCATCCAGGTAATTCTGCTCGTAGGAAATCGGAATCAGAGCGAGGTTGCTGAGGAATTTAACAGATTGCATCCGGACCGCGCGCCGATAACACACAGATGTGTCGGCAAACTTGTAGCAAAGTTCAGGGAAACGGGATCCATAGGAGATAAACCACGCAGTGGACCTCCGAGGACATCCACCGACGATGACACAGCCGCTACCATCCTCCATCATTTCACAAACAGTTCCCAAAAGTCTCTTCGGCGGTTGTCCGCTGAGACAGGAGTGTCGAAAAGCAGCATCCACTGCATTCTTCAAGCGCACAAATGACATCCTTACAAACTTTAAATCCTGCAGAAATTAAGCGATGATGATCCAGACCGACGGATGGAATTTTATGAATGGGCTACAGAACAATGTGCTCAAATGCCAATTTCCCGTCCACTATTCTGTTCAGTGATGAAGTTGTTTTTTACGCAAATGGTGAGGTGAACCGACAGAACACCCGCTACTGGTCGCAAGACAACCCTCACTGGTTTACTGCTTCAAAGGAACAAGGTGTCGCTCGTGTGATGGTATGGTGTGACATTTGGAAAGACCGTATCATAGGCCCCTTCTTTTTGATGACTGTCACAGGAAACGCCTACTTGCGTATGCTCAACGAGGAAGCATTCCCCAGTGTCTTGAACACAGATGGGGATTTCCCAACATGGTTCCAGCAGGATGCTGCTCCTGCCCATTACTGCATCCGGGTAAGAGAGTGGCTGCACCGACAATTCCCCGGTCAGTGGATAGGACGTCGAGGAGCCCCGATCTCACCCGGTTGGATTTTTATCTCTGGGGTCACTTGAAGGCGTTGGTCTACGCGGAGAAAATTCAGAATGTTGCACATTTGCAGGAGCGCATCATCGACGCATGTAACGCCATCACTCCTGATACCATTCGCCCGTGTGTTTGCTGACTGGATATCTCATCTGCATTCATGTATCAAATGGTGGACACATTGAACACGTTCTGTGAATAAAAGCCGTTTTTATTGTCGTTTTTATAATTTTGCCTTATGGTTCCAGACTTATGGGACACCCTATATATATATATATATAATATATATATATATATTATAATATATATATATATATATATATATATATAATATATCTATATATATGTGTGTGTGTGTATTTTCAATTCATTTCTACATTTACAAAGTTTATGTAGGCTACATCAATACAGTACATTTTCCTTATTACAACACATGCTGTATACAAGCATACACACTTTGCAGGTTGAAATCTACTATTTAGTAATTAATATAAAGACTTATTGACTGAAGGAAATTTCACACTATTTTTTTTTTTTTTATTAAATTAGTTTCGATTAATTTTAATTTGTTGTCTTTGCCAATCAATCTTATTTAATGAAACTTATGAACAATTTGAGCAGTTCTCGCGTTCCTTTTCATTTTTTTTAATATGTCTACTCGTTCACAAATTTATTTAACGTCTTTCAAAACATTTTTACCTCCCAGTTATACGATGATAGGCTACCTTTTACTTTTTAATCAGGGTTGGCAAGGTTGGTTCTTTTATTTATAGCTTTGTTCAAAAGTTTTAATTCTCAATCAATATTTGATTATTTTCTGACCTTTGTCGGAAAACTATTTTTAACACACACACACACACACTATATATATATATATATATATATATATATATATATATATATATATTATATATATATGGGATGAATTTCACGCTTAAACGTGAAATGAATGAATGATGCAAACTCATAAAAAAAAAGAAAAATTATTCTAAGGTCTTTCGTGTATTCAGTAGTGGACCTTGTAAGGTGTATTGCTGAATACACAAAAGACCTTAGAATAATTTTTTTCTTTGTGATAAATATATATATATATATATATATATATATATTATATATATATATATATATATCCAGTGCGCATAGTTGAAAATACTCTTAAAAAATTTCACCACGATAAGTTATAAGTTAATTATGTGAAGAGTTACAGCCTCATTAATTGGATTCGAATTGAGTCCATTCAATTTAATTTCAATTCGTTTTTATTCCAGTCTGACTAAATTAAATCTTATTCCAGTTTGACGTAATTCGTGTACATTATATTTAATTCAAGTTTTCATAATTTTTAACTTTAACAATACTTTTAAAGATTCTGTAAGTTAAGTTTTCGTACGTCGTACGGCTACGGGAGAGTAGCGTAACCAGACAGTAAATACTAGTCCGATTAACTTCCACTATTATCCCCCTACTTAATTCCAGTTGATTTGATTTACTCCAGTTAAAAGCATTTCCACTTATTCCATTTCGAATTTATTGCAGTAGCAGTTTTTGGGCTCGACTTTATTTCATTTTATTAAATTTCCTTCATTGGATGTACTTCACAAGCGAAGTTAAGTAACTTTGGGTCTGGGTAGTAGTTGGATGGGAGACCGTTCTGTGTCTAGATTATGTTCGTGATCCGTGGTTCGGATCTCGCGTAAAACTGTTGGTCCCCTTCGTTATATGACCTTAGATTACATCAACATACTTCAGCGTTTATATATATATATAATATATATATGATATGGGATGAATTTCACAATTAAACACGTGTAATAAATGTGACGTAAACCACAAGGAAAAGGAAAAGTGATTCCAAGGCCTTTCGTATATTCAATATTACTCCTTGTCAGGGAATTAACTTGAGTGAACCTAACCTAACTTAGCATAACCTAACCTCAAACAAGTAGGTCATACGAGGAATGGGAGATTATAGACACCAGTCGACCAGGAAGTACTCTGGGGAGGGGGGAACATTAGTCAGGAGACAGGGAGTGCCGGAACTCCTTGTTATTCCGTCACTGTCCTCTTTAGCTGATCTTTTTCCGTGTCTCATCTACCCTGTGAGCAGTCGAGCATGCTCTCAAACACACGCTTCTCCCTCCATTCTTCACTACTCCTAAATGCATTTTACATACTACACAATCTTTTCCAAATTTAAAAAAAGGCATGACCCTCGGAGAACTTAATTTCAGCTTGTTCTTCTTATATAGCGGGGGGGGGGGGAGGCATATTTGCGGGCGCTTGCCCTTGGCCTCTCTTTTTCGTATAAAAATAAATCCTAATTATTTACAAAATCCTATTTAGTTGTTCCTTGTTCCATGCACGTCTGTGTGTAACAAAAATTTCTCGGAACATTCTGAATTATAATATAGAATATAGTGCATATATGTATGTATATATATGTATGTGTGTATATATATGTACCGTATGTATATGTATGTGTGTATATATATGTATGTATATGTATGTATATATGTATGTATGTGTGTATATATATGTATGTATATATTATATATATATATGTGTGTGTATATATATGTATGTATGTGTATATGTGTGTGTATATATATGTATGTATGTGTATATGTGTGTGTATATATATATATGTGTATGTGTGTGTATGTATATATATGTATGTATGTGTATATATGTATGTGTATATATGTATATATATATGTATATGCATTAAAAAAATGTATATTCATCGTGGAGAAATAAAGTAGAGGAGAGGGAGTGATGTAGGTGTTTTTATTGATATATAGGACTAATTAGACTTAAGTTATGATACGTGAGGCAACTTTTTATAATTGATGATTTATGTAACGTGTCGGAAACGCGTTTAAAGGTTAAAAAGGACTCTTTAGATTTGCAAAGCTAATAAATCTGCCGTAATACGCACTGCTTCGTTGAATAATGGCTATATATAGCCAATTAGCCATGTCCCTCCACGATCCCATGGTCAGTGTCACGTGACATCAGTACAGTGCCAACTTGATTTCAAAGTATGCTTAATAATAGTTATGATATATAATGTTATAATGTTTCAGACCAACAAAGACCCTAGGATCCACTCATGGCTGGTCTACCTAACTGTGTTCGAATTGTGTATTGTGTATGTCCTCCGTGGTGGCGGAGGGGACCTACAATTTTACGTGGGTTTCGAATCACAAGAGCATAAGAAATTTATGTAAAAACTGCTTGTACATTGGCAACGACCAATTTTTACAAAACTAAATAATTATCAATTTAAAACTAAAGATAGAATCTCTGGATCTAGAGGATCAAGTCATAATAGACTACTATCCACAAATATGTTACACTCTATATCCATTTATAACCGACATGCAAATATATCAGATCCAAAGAATTTAGTCAATTTCATTGGTACTGGTATTGATGGATACCGTAATCTATTCAATTCCAATACGGTATCTACCAATACCAGTACCAGTTGCGGTATAGTAGACAGTTAATAATACATAATAGTGTTTATAGTTTAGGGGTGCATTTTCTGCTAATAAACATTATTATATTATTATTTCTATATAGTTAATGTTGTGTATAGTGTTTAAAAATGTTTCTCAGTTGCATTGAGGCATTGTTTTTTTGGTGTTTTGTGGTCTGCAAATATTCATTATATGATTAAGTTTAGAGAAGAATTTTGACTATGCCGTTTGATTTGTACACACACACGTGTGTGCTTATATATATATATATATATATATATATATATACACCTTACCTTACAACCTTACAAAGGTTCCGCGCGATGATTTCTCATTTCGCGAAGGTCAAGCTTGTCGCCCCTCTCGAGTTGGCCTGGTGAAGTAGTGAGTTGGATTCTTGCGCTCTCCACCTCACATAGCCAGGTACGTCCGGCTCATCGGGGATTATTCTGAGCTAGGCGTCTAGTCTTCTTTTGAAGATTTCCGCTGCGACTCCTTTCGTGTTTCTTAGGTCTTTGGGCAACTGATTAAACAGTTTTGGTCCTCTCACTACAAAACTATTTTCTTTCAGGGTTAAGGATGTTCCCCTGTCTCGCCTTCAATTTGGGAATACGACACAGTCTACTGCCTCTACTTTCCACCGTTGTTTGGGGAGTTATGGGATTCAGAGTAAGATTAGGGACTAGTTTCTCCATTATTTTCCAAGTGAAAATAATGGTGTATCTCTCTCTCTCCTCCTTTCAAGTGAATATAGGTCTAGTTCTCGTAACCTTTCCCACTAATTTAGTTCTTTGCACCAGTTGATCTTGGCTGTGAAGCTGGATCCCCCTCCAGCTGTCTAATGTCTTCTTTTTTATATGGGGATGTTAGGACCGAGCAGTATTCCAATTTGGGTATTATCAGGGTTTTCAGTAGAGGAATCATTACATTTCTATCCCTTCGTTTAAAGGTTCTCAATATCTGCCCCGTTATTCTCTTTGCTCTGTTTACTGCTATCTTATTTTGTTTCAAATTTCGCATCATCTGTCATTACAACCCCTAAATCTTTCGCTTTGGAATTTCTCTGAATTTCCTGTACATTTGGGGTATAATATTCCATGGATTTTAGGTCTTCTCTTTTTCCGTACCGTAATAGCTAAAATTTCTCGGTGTTAAACTTCATATTGTTGTCTTCCGTCCACTTGTAGATTTTGTTTATGTCGGTTTGTAGAAATCCTGTCTTCTGGGTTTCTTATTTTTCTACTGATCTTTGTGCCATCCGCAAAGGATGTTACTGTGCTGCCTCTGGTAACGTCCTCATCTATGTCAGTTAGCATGATTATGAAGAGTAGTGGAGCTAATACTGTTCCTTGTGGTACCGAGCTGAGGACCTCTGATTCTGATGAAGATACTCCTTGTACTGTAACGACTTGCCGCCGCTCACTAAGGAAATTATATATCCATTTCCCTACTTTTCCGGTTATTCCCATATATTTCAGTTTATGTACAGTATTATGATTCAGTGGTCACACTTGCCGAACGCTTTAGTAAAGTCTGTGTATAGTACATCATAGTTTTCATTACTTTCAAGTGAATCAATAATGTTGTTGTAGTGTTCCATTAGTTGTGATAGGCATGATCTGCCTGACCGAAACCCGTGTTGGTTATCATTGAATTTTTTCTGAGTTTCCAGAACGTCATAGATTATCTGTCTCACTATTCTTTCAATATTTTAGTGAGATGAGATGTAAGCGACACTGGCCTATAGTTTTTGGCCTTGGATCGATCTCCTTTATATATTGGGACTATGTTCGAGCTCTTCAGGATGCCCGGTATTTCTCCCGTGTCTAGTGATCGTCTCCATATCCAGTATAGGGCTCAGCGATTGCATTCTTGCAGTTTTTGATCAGTGTGGCATTCCATTTATCCGGTCCTGCCGCTGAGTGTGTTTTTAGTTTCCCTATGGCTTGTGTAATATCATCCGTCGTAAAGTCGAAATCCGTTATACTTTCCCTTGTGGTTCTTCTTCAAAGAACGCGTTTCTATCGCATATCAATTTGTCAGTTTTTGGAATACTGAAAGATGATTCATACTGAGCTTTTAATATTTCAGATACTTCTGTTAGATTTTATATATATATATATATATATATATATATATATATATATATATATATATATATATATATATATATATATATATATATCCCCTTCTCAGACTATGTGCAGGTCTTTCGTTCCTTTACGACCGCATGTGGCAACAGTCCTGGGACGATGCCACCGGAAATAAACTCTGGTCCATCCGCCCCCGTCTGTCATATTGGGTGTCCTCTTTCCACCGCTCCAGACACAAGAGGTCGTCCTTGCGCGGCTTCGCATCGGCCATACGCGCCTCACGCACGGCTATCTTATGTTCCGGCAGGAGGCTCCTCGTTGCGCCTCCTGCCAGTCGCCCCTCACCGTCTCTCACATCCTTGTGGAATGCCCCACCCTGTCGTCAGTACGTCGTCGCGCCTTCCCGTTCCTTTCTGATTTCCCCCTCCCCGAACGTTTACGCCTTATGCTCGCTGAGAGCCCTCTCTTCTCGCTTGACCGTCTTTTTCTTCCTCTCCCAATCTCGCATCCTATCTGAGCTTTAGGTGACTTCTCACCTGTAGTCCGCTGTTCTCCCTTTTCTAGTGCCTTTTCTCCGTCTCCGTTTCTCTTTCTCGTATTCCGCCTCGCCATGATATCCGCTACCATATAGCGGGAAGTGGCGGTAAACGCCCCAATACAAAAAAAAATATATATATATATGGCGTCCCAAAAAAATGTATACACACTTTAAATACTTATAAAGGCAGTGTTTATTAAAATACATTTCATTTTCAAAATGTAATAGAATCTACAGACATTATTTAATTGTTTTGTCAACGTCTGTTTTCAAACTGACGTCCGTTCTGGTCGAGGCAATGGAATCGCAAACATCACGAAACATTTCGTTTGGTATTTGTGTGCATTCTCGTTCAATGGCTGCTCTCAATTCAGCGACTGTTGCAGGTTTTATAGCGTAGACTTTGTCTTTTAAGTATCCCCATAAAAAAAAGTCTAGTGGTGTGAGGTCTGGTGAACGCGGAGGGTATTCTACGAAACCCCTTCGTCCAATCCACATCCACATCGTGCCAAGTACCACTCGCAATACTCCACTCTTCGGTCCGGATCATCATCTTCATTAATAGCATGGACTAATCTTGGAATGTAACTTTTCCATTGACAGCGCTTCAAAATGCGTGGACAGACGATTCTGAAATTCCTACCTCACGACTCGCTTGCCGCACAGATTTTCTTGGACTTTGGTGATACGTTTCCAGTACTCTTTCTTGCTTTGTGGGGCTTGTCGATGTCCGTGCTCTTCCGGAACGCTTCTTGTGGACATTCTGAACAGTTCCATCGGCTTCAAACTTATCTCTAATTCGAGTGATGGTAAGTCGCGTTGGTGGATCTGTTTGAAACTCCCTCCTAAACTGTCTTTGCACTTCAACTGCGTTTTCACACTTCCAGTAGCATTTTAGAATGAATTTCCTTTGTTCAAAGCTTAGTCTGACTGCCATTATTAATTCTAATGGGTTTAACTTGGAAAGAAAGAAACATCAATTGAGCTATCAGCTGTTAAAGTGTGTATACATTTCTTTGGGACGCCCTGTATATATATATATATATATATATATATATATTGTGTATGTGTGTGTGCACAGGTTATAGGTATGAAAGGAAATTCGCTGAAGAAACTAAATCTATAGAAGCATAGCGACAACTCCGAAATGTAAGGATTAGGTGGAAAACTGTGACTATGGAGATTTTTCTTCGAACAATTTTTCCACACACACACACACACACACACACACACACACACATATATATGTATATTAGTGATGTAGCGGATGTCATTTTTTTCACATCCGCGGATGAGGATGTTTGATTTCAACATCTGCGGATGCGGACGCGGATGTCTACATTTTCGTTATTTTTTAGGATATATTCGAGATTTGTTGTGTTTAACGTATATAATAAGTTATTATAGAGAGAGCTGTAGCTATAATGTAGTATAATTGATTAATTGTACAATAATTGCTGTACTTTTCTCTGAACATATAAAATAATATCAAGCATCTAACTAATATAGAAATCAATTAGTGAATTCGTCTGCAAATAAATTCGTTATATTTTGTTGAGTTTCAGCCACAATTAGAAACCATAATTGTGTTACCAGGATGCGGGACGTGAACCCAACTCAAATGCACCCCACCGACCTCTTTCCCCAACCTCCACCCTTATAGAAAGAGATCTTTAATTAGCTTGATAACTATTTATATTAAGTTTAAAGTTTTATTAGGCATATTTATAAATGAGTAATTAAAATAAAGTAAACTAAGGTGTTCATCGTTTAATGTTCAAACTTAATTATAGGAAGGTTATGCTTAAGGAACATTAATTTTTCTGCCTTTTCTGCTGCCAGTCTGTTTCTCTTTTCATCATACAGGGTGTCCGAGCATTATCTGTACAATATTTGGCTGTTATTAAAAGTCAACCATGAAGTGTAGAAATTCCAGTGTTATCCCATTTTACAGAGAATCTCATTAAGTTTTTTCTGATACCAAGTTTTGACAAGTTTTTTAGAAATTCCATTGTGTCCGAACATTATCTGTACAATTTCATCTTTTAATAAAATTCTTGATAACACACGTAAAATTCTTAAACAAGATTATTTAGAATCTGTATTTTCAAAAGTTTCTTTTATTAAAGTAACGTTGTTACAAACATTCGATATGTGCACCATTAGTGATTCGCAAAACATCCAATCGATACTCCAAATGTTGCCATGTACGCTGCAGCATATCCACATCAATTCGCTCAATAGCAGCTGTGATTCTTGCTTTTAAATCATCAATGTCTGTCACCCGCGTACATTTCTAAAGAATTTGTCAAAACGTGGTATTAGAAAAAACTTAATGAGATTCTCTGTAAAATGGGACAAACTGGAATTTCTACACTTCATGGTTGACTTTTAATAACAGCCAAACATTGTACAGATAATTCTCGGACACCCTGTATATTAATCCAGCACTGCTAAATAATCTCTCGCTTGGTACGTTTGTTGGAGGACAGGCTAAATGTTTCCTTGCAAGTTTACTCAAGTATGGATAGATATTCTGCGTATTTTTCCACCAACTAATAGGATTGTCACATGCAGCCAGGCGTTTTTCTTGGTGATAGCTCTCGATCATTTTTACTACATCTTTTGACATCGCGTAGGTCTCGTCATTGCTGCTTGACTCAAGAAACTGAGAGACAGATTCTGTGATAGATTTGCTTGTTGAAGGTGTTGGTTCTGTCACTGAAACTTTTATTCTTTTGGTGGGTGGCGAAGCGACAGATTCAAGAGATTGAAGCTCTTCAACTGCTTTGCCAAGTGATGATTTAACTCGTTCTAATGTACTAGGTGAAAATAACTTAGCTTTGTAACGTGATCTAAGTAGGTTGCAAGAGAGTAACTTCATACAAGAACAGCCTCTCGTCTTGTCGCTTGCATCACTTTTGCGCACAATGAACTAGTTCTATTAATATAGTAGAATTTTATAATTTCCGCTTATTAATGACATTTTATCTCAACGGTCCACATCCGCACGACATCCGCAGTCCAAAATGCGGATGCGGGTGCGGATGCGGATGCGAGAAAATGTGCGGATGTTCCGCGGATGCGGATGCGGATGTGACCTACATCACTAATGTATATATAATAATAATGGTTCATTCACTTGGAAGGATAACCTAATGTAGGTGTAGTGACTGATTGTTACTCTCAAGGTTCTGGGTTGGAGTCTCGACTCAGACTTCAGATTTCAGCAATTTAAAGTACTTTTTTGTGTCTTCCTCGGTGGAGTCATGGTTCGGATCTTGCGTGAAGCTATATAGGCCCCCTCAGTCATATAATCTTCTGAGGTGTTACAAAAGAGTAAAACAACCCGTTAATAATAGTAATAGTTTATTCCGACGGTAGATATTTCCATTCCAAAATTATCGTTTTTTGTTTTTCTGATGACGCTTTGGTTGATTCATTGAATCATCGTAATTGAATTAGTGTTTGAGATAAATGAAGTGGTTTAAATTTCTTTACCCAATTTGGGTTACGACCATAGATTGGGGCAATCGGGCCCGTCGAGGGGTAATTGGTCCCGCCCTAAGTTAATTGGTTTATTATTGCTATGTTGAAGAAATTATTTTTTTTAATCATGTTTTTAGATATGCATTTGAATCCTTAAAATAATTACTTAAAAAATAACGCGCATCTTAACAGTTTTTAAGAATTTGCAGGAGCACGTTTTTTTTTTTATTTTCCAAATTTTTTTTTATATTTTCTGGATCATGGGAAATACTAGGCATTAGTGCAACATGAAGGAAAATAGCTATGAATGTAAATTTTTTTGTATAAACTACAAATATAATAAAAGGTAGCCATTAATGAAGTTTTAACTTTGTCTACCGATTGTAGGTCTAAATAGAACCCTCGAGGTAATTGGGCCCACTTTGTTTTGGGTAAATGGGCCCAGTAGGTTCTGGGTGATATTGGAGTGGGCAGGCCCACTACCAGGCTAGGTTAATGTTCGAGAAACAAATATATTATTTTATTTCTATAATAAGAGTAAAACCATTTGTATTGCGGGAAAATAAATAAGAGACAAATAATTATACCAGATACTAATAAACAAAAAATTATCAAGGAAGAATTAATTAATTAAAGAGCGGTATTTTCTGTTATAGTAAAGTCTTATTTACGGCTTACCGCGTTAAAGGTGTTCTATTGTCACATATTTTCTCTCTTTTTGGAACAATTTGTTTCATCTTTCCTACTTTAAAGCCATATTTTGTCATCTGGGCCCATTAGCTCCATTTCGTGGGGCAAATGGGCCCGGGTCTTATTTACGGTCTTGTTCATTTATTGTTAAAGATATTTTAATATCTTTTATATGATGCGCAGCCCCAGCAACAATCTACAGTACTTAATGGTGAAATAAAAAACTCAGAATTGCGCAGCGTGTCTCTCTGTAATCTTCCAATAATATAAAAACACCTGGCTCAACAGCCCCACTTTATGGTACGTTTTTATTTTAGTATATTTTTAAGTACTGTTACAAAGTGTTCACATACGTGGACAACGGGCATTCTGGCGACTGTATGATATTCTCGGTGAAAATAAAAAATACTGACTTTTATCGTCTCAGTGGCGCACAATTTGTCCATATATGTGTGCGTAAGAGGTACTCGTCTATATAATAGTCGACTAATCGGGTATTAGACACTGCTATACAATAATGTGACGAGCATAAAATTTTCCATTTATGATGACAAAAGGCATTAAAGATTAATAACAGTAAAATGCTTGAAGTTTTATTTAATCTTCATCGTAACATTTATAAAGTTATACGACAGAGGAGACCGACCTACAGTTGTACGTGGTATTCAAACCCTTTCACTATCAAGGCAGATTCGGAGACGCGCCTAAATCGCTGATATCATTGTTAATATAAACTTATCAATGTTAAATTTGTTCGGGAGTTGTTCATACTAAATTTTGCTCGATTTAACGTAATTTTGTGGGTTTTAAACTAAATTGGGGCCAATGCGGTGATGGATTAAATCCAATTTGGCTTCCATCTTTCCTCGAAGAACAGTAACTGACGTTGGAATCAAAACTACTTTCACTTTCAGAGGATTTCCCTCGACATGTCGCATCAAAGGGACGATTTTGATGGTGTGGTCCAAAATTTTCACTTCCCGGGTAAACTTTTATAAAAATGGGAGGTCGGGTGCGTTTATTTGGGTTTATTTTTGACATCGATAGATTTTCCGGTTGGCACCTATTTGTCTGTTGGGAAAGAAAAACATCATTTTAGTTTAGTTTAAGTTTTAGTATATATTAAAAAAAACCTTTTAAAACTAATGAAGAGCAATGTATTATTATTATTATTATTATTTTTATTTATTTATTTATTTATTTATCGAAATCAATTCTGAAATATTAATTTTTTTTTTAATTTAATCTTTTAACTTTGAAATTTTGATGAATACTTATTTGTCGAAGTTCGTTGACGTTTTCTTAAAATAAAACCACAACTTTGTCGAATTTATTTATAACGATTTTACGCAACGTTTTGGTTCATGAACAATGACCATTTTCAGAGAAAAATGAACGGCGTTACAGTACGTCTCTTACCACTTAATATAATTCGAATTTCATTCTTTGGCCAAGATTGGAAATATCGGAGGAAGCAATTTCGAGTCGACACCTTCTTATTGCCAAATGTAGTTAGTCCTCCTTTAAGTTACAATTTAAATAAAATACCCAGTCGAATGTGTAATTGCCTTACGGTCCTCTCTCTCTCTCTCTCTCTCTCTCTCTCTCCTCTCATATATATATATATATATATTATATATAATATATATATATATATATTATATATATAATATATATATAATATATATATATTACCGTTTCCGAATCAGGAAATTGCCTTCTCAAATCTGGAAGATTCCCTCTTGAAGCACTCACTCACTCCTGATTCGTACCCGATGGGCATTTTGTATTTAAATTATAACTTAGTCCGAGATATCCTACAGTGGATATTGTAGTTGGATCGATTTGGAAAATTTCCTCTTCCTAAAATTCTCGCTTTTTCGGATTTTTCATTCTTGTCCGAAGAATATGAGAATAAATAAATAGGAAGACACGCGAAACATTCCAACATTTCGATATTTTTACTAACCTTCTTTCGTGCCATATTGGTAACTGTTGAAATGCCAACCACAAGTGTTAAAATACCAAAGACACCGATACAATAAAGAACAAATCCATGTATCTGTAAGGAAATATATATATATATATATATATATATATATATATATATAATATATAAAACCTTTGGTTAGCTTCCGCCCGAATTGTTCATTCTGACGAAGGTCAAGCTTTTCACTCCACCTCCGACCTACAGTTTAACGTGGAATCAGAACCACGCCCCCCAGCAGCCCAGCGTCTAGCCACCCAGGGTACTCATTTATCTACCAACCACTTTCTTTGTGTGGAAGGATGAACAGCTGGGTTTTGCTGCGCGCCGGCTGCAGTCACCGGGTCTCGAACCCGGGGCCGATGGATTCATAGTCAGCGACGCTAACCACTACACCACCGAGGCGCATATATATATATATTATATATATATATATATATGTGTGTGTGTGTCCTGCCATAAACATTATTATTATTACATAAACGGTATATGTGCCTCGGTGGTGTAGTGGTTAGCGTCGTTGACTACGAATCCATCGGCCCCGAGATCGAGACCCGGTGACGGCAGGCGGCGCGCAGCAAAATCCAGCTGTTCATCCTTCCACACAAGAAATTGGTTGGTAGATAAATGGGCACCCTGGGTTGATGCTGGTGGGGCGTAGTTCGGATTCCACGTCGTTAAACTGTAGGTCTAGGTGTAGTGAAAAGCTTAACCATCGTCAAATGAACAATTCTGATATATATATATATAAATGCAAATCACAAGGAAAAAAGAAAATGATTCCAAGGCCTTTTCGTATATCAGAAGTACACCTCGTCGGAATGAAGGGAGAAGGCGAGATGACGAAATATATACATATGTATAACGGAATAGAGAAATAAAAAAAGATTAGCACATGATTAACAAGAGCTGATTAAAGGCAAAAGGTATTTTAACAAGATAGTGTCAATTTTATACATTCCCGCACGTTATTGAAATATTTTTAAAATGGATAAATGCACATTCTACAATATCCCTTTCAATTATATATCTGTTTTTAACGAGCGTTTTAGGGCTATCCCACTTGATACTATGATTACATCTGTACATATAGTTATAATGTTATAATGTTTCAGACCAACAAAGACCCTAGGATCCACTCATGGCTGGTCTACCTAACTGTGTTCGTAATCGTGTATTGTGTATGTCCTCCGTGGTGCGGAGGGGACCTACAAATTTTACGTGGGTTCCGAACCACAAGAACATAAGAAATTCATGTAAAACTGCCGGTAAATTGGCAACGACCAATTTTTAACGAAACAAACTAAATAATTATCAATTTAAAAATAATTAATTATCGATTTAAAACTAAGGATAGAATCTCTCGATCCAGAGGATCAAGTCATAATAAACTACTATCCACAAATATGTTACACTCTATATCTATTTATAACGGACATGCAAATATATCAGATCCAAAGAATCCAGTCAATTTCATTACGGTATCCATCAAGTCACGGTCCCATATCGATTGCGGACCAAAAAATTTACAACCATATACATTATCAATTTAAAATAATTAATTATCGATTTAAAACTAAAGATAGAATCTCTCGATCCAGAGGATCAAGTCATAATAACTACTATCCACAAATATGTTACACTCTATATCTATTATATAACGGACATGCAAATATATCAGATCCAAAGAATCCAGTCAATTTCATTACGGTATCCATCAAGTCACAGTCATATCGATTGCGGACCAAATCAAATTTACAACCATATACATTACAATATATACACTTACGAGGAAAAGTGTAGTGTGGCTGTAAAGATTGTACAGAATGTAGAAATGTGTGTGCACCCATTATGGGTCTCCCATTTAAAGGTGTTTGTGGGGCAAGTGAAGATCATGAGTTTTTCAATACCTCACAGTACTATGGGGGGCACCGCTCGGCAGAGGAATCTCTTTAAATGGGGTGTGTAAGGACAGAGAGTATCCCCTAACCCAAGACGCTGCCTCCCTATATCCCACAACACTCGTGTTGAGCTGTGGGATCTATCCCCACAAAGTCTTAATTTTACTACCTTAAACTATACCCTTTCTATCAACATGCGCGTGGGATAGTTGTAACGTGCTCGTTAAAAACACATATATATGATAATTGAAAGGGATATTGTAGAATGTGCATTTATCAATTTTAAAAATAATTTCAATAACAGTGCGGGAATGTATACAATTGACACCATCTTGTTAAAAATACCTTTTGCCTTTAATCAACTCTTGTTAAATATGTGCTAATCATTTTTATTTCTCTATTCAGTTGTAAATATGTATATATTTTCGTCATCTCGCCTTCTCCCTTCATTCCCTAACGAGGTGTACTTCTGAATACACGAAAGGCTTTGGGATCATTTTTCTTGCGATAGGGAACATCGTTACTTCAATATAAAACTAGAAAACTTTCCCTAACTTTCTAAGTTAGATATTCCGCGATTTACCTAAAAAGTACTAACATTTCTACGCTGTAAACCCCAAGTAGTAGCATTCCTAAAAATTTAAAACATCTATTCGGAAGTTTCGGTTCCCGAAAGATCCCAGTAAACTTCCCTTCTCTACCAATTGGGTGTCATCCGAGAATTTTCTGTACTCTGAAACCAGTTAAGCGGTTTTACGACACTGGCCACGAAGTACCCCAGAGAATAGATGATACTGCGAGAAGCCTTTTTTTTTACAGTAGGTTCATTTTTGAACTGCTGGCGAATTTTACTGGTATTAATTAACTTATGCTGGAGTATTTTTTGATGCAGTCATTGTGTAACTGATGTAAGGAGGAGTTACATCCTTTTTCGAAGTAAATAGTGTGTTGTACGTAATGTCCATAAATTATCTTTACAAATTCAATGAATTTCAGTTGGATTTGTAGAAATAACTTATGAACACAACGTATTTCAAATCAGAATTAGTTGAAGGAATTAAAATTGGAAAAAAAAAAAAATTATTCCCACCAAAAATAAAGAAATAACGTTTACACAAACCAACTAAACTAAATTAATAATTTCTCATTAAGGAAAAGGCATTGCGATACATTTGAAGCCCGATAAAATCTCTTCTCTCGATTTCATTGCAAAAGAAGTTGCTTTTGCGTGGAGATAAACTATGCGTGGGTTAAATAGAGAAACGGAATACTAATAAGTGCCATTTCCTTTTATGTGCTCCGTATTACTTTTGGGTTTAGAAAAGATTAGTTTTGTTCTGAGAGTGGTAGTGGGGGGTGGGGGGAACTCCCCACGCAAAAGAATTAAATTCCTTCGTTACACACGATTCGAATTTAAAAACATTTTTTCATACATTTAAATAATAATCTTTTTTTTAGCAGAAAGGAAATCCCCAAAATGCTCATTTTAATTAAAATGTTTATTGTAAAACTTCCTATTTAGTTGGACACACACACACACACACACACACACACACACACACACACACACACACACACACACACACGAGGCAAAGAAATAAATGAATAAAAAATTATTTCGATCTGTTAGCAAGAGTCGATTACTTGAACAAAATTGAATTTAATAATGGCGACGTTTTGACTTTATATGCAAAGATACAGTTTTCCAATGAAAAGTTTGTTTAATATTTTAACGAAGAATGATTAACTCATACATACGTTCCAGATTTTTAATGAAAATTACTTAATCTAATGTAACCTAACCTAACGTAGCTAACCTAACGGGGCATAATGCAACCTAACTTAACCTAACCTGATTTAAGTTAGTTTAACATGAATTTAACTGACATGCATAAGATCAAGATTTTCGACATTTTATGCAAGTTCATAAATTTTGGTATCGACATTATGCATGTCGGTATTGTGCAGGTCAACACTGTTCCGCTACCTCGTAAGAGTGGCTTCCACGAGAATGAGGGTTTATATATATATATATAAAGAACGACGCTTGTGTAGAAGAACGTTCCGCACAAGATGAGGAGGAAGAACGAACAAATGAAAAATGAGGTTACCACCCGGGAATCGAACCCAGGATCTTCCGATTGCCGGTCAGATATGCTATCCACTACACATTTGATTAATCGAGGCCCATGGTGTAGTGGATAGCATATCTGACCGGCAATCGGAAAATCCCGGTTCGATTCCCGGGTGGTAACCTCATTTTTCATTTGTTCGTTCTTCCTTCTCATCTTGTGCGGAACGTTCTTCTACACAAGCGTCGTTCTTTACATTAATTATACTGTGTGTTGTTTGCAGTTAAAATGGTATGTATATATATATATATATATATACATATATATATATATATTATATATATATATATGTAAAAATGAACAATGAATAATCCATATTCATTTTTACATAAGAAACCAAAATTGCCTAAGCGAGTTTTGGATAAAAAATTTATTTGTAGCTTCCTATTTTTGTTTGTGTCACAACCCTATGATCTACCATTTCTGTGGTTTAGTTGTATCTATTTTCCATTTTTTCATTGTTATAGAATTTATTATAATTAATTATGATTGTCTTCCATCTCACCCTCGACCCTAGATTATGCATACACATTGCATGTAACAGGATTGGAACCCGCAGTTGTTCTTCTTAGTCATTGATACCCACTCTTTGTCTCTAATTCGTTCATGTAAATCTTCCTAATAATGATTTGTACTATACGTACAAATTCAATAACTATGACGTCACATTTTCCCGTCATTAATTTCCCTTCATTATATCTCTAGTATGCAATGTATGAAAATTCTTTATCATAATAAAAACTGTACACTCTATAGAAGTCATTTATATGTTATGTATGTAGTATAAATATAACTATTATTCGACCATATCCCCGCCCCCATACGTCCATATTTTAGCTTGATCATTATCCTATATAAATTTTATTAAATATTCATTTTTACTCGTGTCAATCTATGAAATGCAAAACTTCATGCCTTCGTCGAAAACGCAAAAATACGTTCTCGTATTATTTTTTCATTATATTTTTTATTATATCACCTCCCGCATTGAACTCGAAATGCTTAGTAAGTTATCAAATTCCGCTAACTGGCAGAATCGAACGCTTCAAAGATAAAAAAAAGTCTCCTTTCGCTCGATTCGAATTTATAACTTTATCATGCGTTATGTTATATCATGTGTGTCATGTCTCATGTACTTGTGTTGTACTAATAACCAAATATAATAACCATCTAGTATAACCATATATAAATATATAAAAACACTAAGAATGGTAAACGACGTAATGTACTTTAATGAAACTACTTTAATTAAAAGATCACAATTTAATATATAATGTAGTAATGTACTTTAATGAAACAGTACTTAATGATGTAATGTACTAAATGACGTAGTCAATGTACTTTAATGAAATTGTAGTTAACGATAATAAATTAATTGGTAATTATAATCATAGTTACAGTAGACCAAAATTACAATGTACTCAATGTCCGCCCCGACATTATGTCGCCATAAGGAATGTAGAATCGGCAATACTGTTGTTATTTTTTTATTATTATTTTTCCGTTGGAATAAATTTTGATGTGCTTTCTACTTTGCCAAATAATTGATGACCTGTTGTTTTTTAAAATCTCTCAATCATTTTTTTAGATTTAGCTTAATAATGAATCCTGAGTAACTTTTGCCATGTCATGTTTTGTATACATTCTTTCTTCGTTATAAAAGATGAAGTCATGTCTTGCCTAAGCATTTAATTGTAAATCTTAAACCTTTAATGTTTACTCATATGCATATTTTAGTGTAAAGATGCATAGTTCAATTTCCACTTTTAGTTAACTTGGCAGATCATGATAACATCAGATCTGAAAATATGCAATTTAAGATAAAAATATGGCTTCATCTTCAAATATCTTGTTTATTCGTTTAAACCTTAACACAGCTAAAAGATTTACTTTATTTTGAAATATTGTGCAAAAATAATGCAGCCTCTTCAACATTTAATAATGATGATGTTAGTAGAATCGGGGTATATAAACCCCACCAATTTCTTCCATGTTTTGTTCTGATTCCAACTACGAGGCTGAGCATACCTGTAACAGTTTAGGAGTAAAACACAGTAAGATAAAGTCTTTATCTTCTCCTTCGAGCCGTGCCTCTTCAGAAAACTTAGTCATTAGAATCTCCCGATAAGTTACAAGAAGAATCGGGAGAAACCTCAAAGAATTTAATAAGCCTCTCAGAATCCTCCGAGCCACTAAAGAAGAACTCGGAGAGTAGTATAGAAGAAACTACTGCAAGTAACAGATCCG
Source organism: Bathynomus jamesi (assembly GCA_023014485.1). Classification (NCBI taxonomy): domain Eukaryota; kingdom Metazoa; phylum Arthropoda; class Malacostraca; order Isopoda; family Cirolanidae; genus Bathynomus; species Bathynomus jamesi. The sequence goes on along the minus strand of JAJOZX010014424.1, from coordinate 5,243 downwards.
TTGCTGCCTCCTAACCAGAACCCCCGTCGACTCCGAACCACCCCAGGGCCATAGACGGAGGGGTTAACAGTCTGGCGACCCTGCTTCAGGATAAAAATCAAGACGACCCAAACACATAGAAGATATTGGCATAACAGTCTGGCGAGTCTGTAGCCAAGAGTTTAACAAGTGGCGACCCACCATTTGACCGGCGTGTCACGACTTCCAGTTCGTAACATCCACCCTTGAACCGGTGTGTCACGACTCCAAGTTCTCCACGCCTAGTTTTCATCCAAGAAGAAGTAGCCAGCAAGACACGTCTTCAGGACACGTCTCTAAGGATTTCGCCGTAGGAATCTTGTTAAGTACAAAACTCTGTTTTAAATAATCTCTAAAACATTTGAAAAGTCAGTATTATTAACAGTTAATATTTAATATTGAGCCAGAACTAACACAAAACACAGTGAACACTTCAGACACCAGTGATACATTCTTTTTATTGAAAACAGTATTTTCACAGAAGTTAATTGTCACAGAAGTTAATTGTCACAGAAGTTAATTGTCACAGAAGTTAATTGTCACAGAAGTTAATTGTCACAGAAGTTAATTGTCACAGAAGTTAATTGTCACAGAAGTTAATTGTCACAGAAGTTAATTGTCACAGAAGTTAATTGCCACAGAAGTTAATTGCCACAGAAGTTAATTGCCACAGAAGTTAATTGCCACAGAAGTTAATTGCCACAGAAGTTAATTGCCACAGAAGTTAATTGCCACAGAAGTTAATTGCCACAGAAGTTAATTGCCACAGAAGTTAATTGCCACAGAAGTTAATTGCCACAGAAGTTAATTGCCACAGAAGTTAATTGCCACAGAAGTTAATTGCCACAGAAGTTAATTGCCACAGAAGTTAATTGCCACAGAAGTTAATTGCCACAGAAGTTAATTGCCACAGAAGTTAATTGCCACAGAAGTTAATTGCCACAGAAGTTAATTGCCACAGAAGTTAATTGCCACAGAAGTTAATTGCCACAGAAGTTAATTGCCACAGAAGTTAATTGCCACAGAAGTTAATTGCCACAGAAGTTAATTGCCACAGAAGTTAATTGCCACAGAAGTTAATTGCCACAGAAGTTAATTGCCACAGAAGTTAATTGCCACAGAAGTTAATTGCCACAGAAGTTAATTGCCACAGAAGTTAATTGCCACAGAAGTTAATTGCCACAGAAGTTAATTGCCACAGAAGTTAATTGCCACAGAAGTTAATTGCCACAGAAGTTAATTGCCACAGAAGTTAATTGCCACAGAAGTTAATTGCCACAGAAGTTAATTGCCACAGAAGTTAATTGCCACAGAAGTTAATTGCCACAGAAGTTAATTGCCACAGAAGTTAATTGCCACAGAAGTTAATTGCCACAGAAGTTAATTGCCACAGAAGTTAATTGCCACAGAAGTTAATTGCCACAGAAGTTAATTGCCACAGAAGTTAATTGCCACAGAAGTTAATTGCCACAGAAGTTAATTGCCACAGAAGTTAATTGCCACAGAAGTTAATTGCCACAGAAGTTAATTGCCACAGAAGTTAATTGCCACAGAAGTTAATTGCCACAGAAGTTAATTGCCACAGAAGTTAATTGCCACAGAAGTTAATTGCCACAGAAGTTAATTGCCACAGAAGTTAATTGCCACAGAAGTTAATTGCCACAGAAGTTAATTGCCACAGAAGTTAATTGCCACAGAAGTTAATTGCCACAGAAGTTAATTGCCACAGAAGTTAATTGCCACAGAAGTTAATTGCCACAGAAGTTAATTGCCACAGAAGTTAATTGCCACAGAAGTTAATTGCCACAGAAGTTAATTGCCACAGAAGTTAATTGCCACAGAAGTTAATTGCCACAGAAGTTAATTGCCACAGAAGTTAATTGCCACAGAAGTTAATTGCCACAGAAGTTAATTGCCACAGAAGTTAATTGCCACAGAAGTTAATTGCCACAGAAGTTAATTGCCACAGAAGTTAATTGCCACAGAAGTTAATTGCCACAGAAGTTAATTGCCACAGAAGTTAATTGCCACAGAAGTTAATTGCCACAGAAGTTAATTGCCACAGAAGTTATTGCCACAGAAGTTAATTGCCACAGAAGTTAATTGCCACAGAAGTTAATTGCCACAGAAGTTATTGCCACAGAAGTTAATTGCCACAGAAGTTAATTGCCACAGAAGTTAATTGCCACAGAAGTTAATTGCCACAGAAGTTAATTGCCACAGAAGTTAATTGCCACAGAAGTTAATTGCCACAGAAGTTAATTGCCACAGAAGTTAATTGCCACAGAAGTTAATTGCCACAGAAGTTAATTGCCACAGAAGTTAATTGCCACAGAAGTTAATTGCCACAGAAGTTAATTGCCACAGAAGTTAATTGCCACAGAAGTTAATTGCCACAGAAGTTATTGCCACAGAAGTTAATTGCCACAGAAGTTAATTGCCACAGAAGTTAATTGCCACAGAAGTTAATTGCCACAGAAGTTAATTGCCACAGAAGTTAATTGCCACAGAAGTTAATTGCCAGAAGTTAATTGCCACAGAAGTTAATTGCCACAGAAGTTAATTGCCACAGAAGTTAATTGCCACAGAAGTTAATTGCCACAGAAGTTAATTGCCACAGAAGTTAATTGCCACAGAAGTTAATTGCCACAGAAGTTAATTGCCACAGAAGTTAATTGCCACAGAAGTTAATTGCCACAGAAGTTAATTGCCACAGAAGTTAATTGCCACAGAAGTTAATTGCCACAGAAGTTAATTGCCACAGAAGTTAATTGCCACAGAAGTTAATTGCCACAGAAGTTAATTGCCACAGAATTTAATTTCACTATTATATTCAGTATAGAATAATTTTATTTTATGTACCAAACATAATAGTACAGTACCTTCCCGTACATTAGAGTGAAATATTGTTTACATTTTTTTATTTTTGTTTGCAAATTTTTTCAAATTATTGAATTAAATTGACTTGCAAATTAAGAAAGAGAGAGTTTACAGAGAGTTTATAGAGTTATAGAGATACTTGAAAACAGTTTCAAGTTAGTTTCAGATACTTGATAAAGAGTTCAAGTTAGTTTCAGAATACTTGATAAGAGTTCAAGTTAGTTTCAGAATACTTGATAAGAGTTCAAGTTAGTTTCAGAATACTTGATAAGAGTTCAAGTTAGTTTCAGAATACTTGATAAGAGTTCAAGTTAGTTTCAGAATACTTGATAAGAGTTCAAGTTAGTTTCAGAATACTTGATAAGAGTTCAAGTTAGTTTCAGAATACTTGATAAGAGTTCAAGTTAGTTTCAGAATACTTGATAAGAGTTCAAGTTAGTTTCAGAATACTTGATAAGAGTTCAAGTTAGTTTCAGAATACTTGATAAGAGTTCAAGTTAGTTTCAGAATACTTGATAAGAGTTCAAGTTAGTTTCAGAATACTTGATAAGAGTTCAAGTTAGTTTCAGAATACTTGATAAGAGTTCAAGTTAGTTTCAGAATACTTGATAAGAGTTCAAGTTAGTTTCAGAATACTTGATAAGAGTTCAAGTCAGACAGTTTTATTTCGAGTCCCAAGTCAGAGAGTTTTCGAGTCCCAAGTCAGAGAGTTTCGAGTCCCAAGTCAGAGAGTTTTCGAGTCCCAAGTCAGAGAGTTTTCGAGTCCCAAGTCAGAGAGTTTTCGAGTCCCAAGTCAGAGAGTTTTCGAGTCCCAAGTCAGAGAGTTTTCGAGTCCCAAGTCAGAGAGTTTTCGAGTCCCAAGTCAGAGAGTTTTCGAGTCCCAAGTCAGAGAGTTTTCGAGTCCCAAGTCAGAGTGTTTTCGAGTCCCAAGTCATTTCAATGCAGTCAATTGAATTCAACTTTTTTTTTGTTGTTTAAGAGAATTTAATTCAACCTGAATTGACCGGGTTGCGTCTTTAGTTTAACCTTTTTTTTTGTTTGTTTGTAAGAAGGAAATTGACCGATTTGTCTTTTCTTTTCATGCCATTATTGCGTATATAAAATATAAGTAAAATGACATATTTTATTGTTTGTAACCAAAAACAGTTTTTACAATTGTTTGTAATGACTTTGATAATCATTGTAATGTATATGTGATAATAATAGTTGTGTAATAATTAATTAATCGATCTTGTCCCAATGACTCCTTTTAAATTACTATGCTGAGGAACATACCGTCCCTCCGTTTTGTTTCAACTCTTTTAATTTTTGTTCAAAGTAGTGTGACAAGCAATCTTAAAAAAAGAAGATGATGTAATTGTCAATTTCAGACTTATACCCCCTGCTTAGTCACTCAATTCCCCCGAATGTCGTACTCCAAATTTTGTCTTTTTATTTTATTTTAACACCCCCAACCCCAGTTGAACCGTGTCAACCAGAGAAATGGGTCAACCATGGTTAAATCCTCTTTGGTACGATGGAACATAACCTCAATTTAGGTTGTGTTTTTTTATATTACAATATATGTTTAGTTCATTATAGTTTATAATTGATTTCTATTTTCAATTTTTAATTTTTTATATTTTTTTTATTCGATGAATACTGAGTAATTGTGTTGGTCGAATTTATTTAATTGTGTCAAAATATCAAATAATTCAAATTCTATCACATTCACGAAAGAGTATGATTTTCTACTTAACATGCAAAAATTATTAAACCTTTTTAATATTTTTTTTATTATATAAAAATATTTTTAATGTAAATTTACCTGAAATTATTAAAAGAAAAGATTGTTCGAAATGCTTTCCTTCCATTTCATAATTTTTATTCTTGGCCGAAACTCATCTAAGGTTCGATTTACTTTTATTTTTAAGAGTATTATAAAATTATGTTTAGCTCATTAAAATGCATAATTGATTTATTTTTAATTTGTACTCTAATTTTTTTTAATTCAATTATCGTACCGATACTTCTGGTCAATGTTAATGGTTATATAGTTCATATAGCTAGGAATGTTACTAGTCGAATTTAATTCCATCTTCAAAATTTAATTTTTAATACCGCTAGATTTACTTTCATTAATTGTAAGGTCCTCTAAGTTCGTTTTTTTTAATTACCTTATACGTGTAACTGATTAATTATGTAAAAATCTATAATCCTAATTGAATTTTATTACTTTGACATATTCGAATTCGTTTACGTTCCGTCCCTCAGTCACTTTTGCATTAAAACTCGTATGCAAACAATCATCATCAAAATACATCCATAATTATTGCTTACTATATATAAATTCTCGCTCATGCATT
>JAJOZX010014423.1:27500-66149 GCA_023014485.1 Bathynomus jamesi | reverse complement strand
TGACGTCACATTTTCCCGTCATTAATTTCCCTTCATCATATCTCTAGTATTCAATGTATGATATAATCATTATTTTATGTTATAGTATAAATATTTATTTTTTTTTTATTCACCATATTCATCCATACCGTATGTGCCCATGTACTTTGTATTATATTTCTAACATCTTAATTGTCTATTAATATGAAACACTGTAACAAAACAAAGTTAGTAACTGTTTAATTATAATTAACTGTAATACTTTTAATTTAATATAATGTAATGTACTTTAATGAAACTGTACTTAATGATGTAATGTACTAAATGACATAGTCAATGTACTTTAATGAAATTGTAGTTAACGATAATAAATGAATTGATAATTATAATCATAGTTACAGTAGACCAAAATTACAATGTACTCAATGTCCGACCCGACATTATGTCGCCATAAGGAATGTAGAATCGGCAATACTGTTATTTTTTTTATTATTATTTTTCCGTTGGAATAAATTTTGATGTGCTTTCTACTTTGCCAAATAATTGATGACCTGTTGGTTTTTTAAAATCTCGTAATCATTTTTTAGATTTAGCTTAATAATGAATCCTGAGTAACTTTTGCCATGTCATGTTTTGTATACATTCTTTCTTCGTTATAAAAGATGAAGTCATGTCTTGCCTAAGCATTTAATTGTAAATCTTAAACCTTTAATTTTTACTCATATGCATATTTTAGTGTAAAGATGCATAGTTCAATTTCCACTTTTAGTTAACTTGGCAGATCATAACATCAGATCTGAAAATACGCAATTTAAGATAAAAATATGGCTTCATCTTCAAATATCTTGTTTATTCGTTTAAACCTTACCACAGCTAAAAGATTTACTTTATTTTCAAATATTGTGCAAAAATAATGCAGCATCTTCAACATTTAACAATGATGATGTTAATAGAATCGGGGTATATAAACCCCACAAATTTCTTCCATGTTTATTCTGATTCCAACTACGAGGCTGAGCATTACCTGTAACAGTTTTTAGGAGTAAAACACAGTAAGAAAAAGTCTTTATCTTCTCCTTCGAGCCGTGCTCTCTTCAGAAAACTTAGTCATTAGAATCTCCCGATAAGGTACAAGAAGAATCGGGAGAAACCTCAAAAAATTTAATAAGCCTCTCAGAATCCTCCGAGCCACTAAAGAAGAACTCGGAGAGTAGTATAGAAGAAACTACTGCAAGTAACAGATCCGTTGCTGCCTCCTAACCAGAACCCCGGTCGACTCCGAACCACCCCAGGGCCATAGACGGAGGGGTTAACAGTCTGGCGACCTTGCCAGGATCTTCACGACTCCAAGATTCTTCCAGTCTTCTAGACCCTGGAACCAGAACCAACACCCAGTTGACCGGCGTGTCACGACTTCTAGTTCGTCACATCCACCCTTGAACCGGTGCGTCACGAATCCAAGTTCTCCACGCCTAGTTTTCATCCAGGAACAAGTGGCCAGCAAGACACGTCTTCAGGACACGTCTCTAAGGATTTCGCCGTAGGAATCTTGTTAAGTACAAAACTTTTTTAAAATAATTTCTAAACATTTGAAGTCATTATTATTAACAATTAATATTTAGTATTGAGCCAGAATTAACACAAAACACAGTGAACACTTCAGACACCAGTGATACATTTTTTTTGTGAAACTAATTGTCACAGAAGTTAATTGTCACAGAAGTTAATTGTCACAGAAGTTAATTGTCACAGAAGTTAATTGTCACTATTATATTCAGTATAGAATAATTTTATTTTATGTACCTTCACGTACATTACAATGAAATGTTGTTTTCATTTTATATTTTTGTTTGCAAATTTTTTCAAATTATTGAATTAAATTGACTTGCAAATTAAGAAAGAGAGAGTTTACAGAGAGTTTACAGAGAGTTTATAGAGTTTATAGAGTTATAGAGATACTTGAAAACAGTTTCAAGTTAGTTTCAAGAATACTTGATAGAGTTCAAGTTAGTTTCAAGAATACTTGATAGAGTTCAAGTTAGTTTCAAGAATACTTGATAGAGTTCAAGTTAGTTTCAAGAATACTTGATAGAGTTCAAGTTAGTTTCAAGAATACTTGATAGAGTTCAAGTTAGTTTCAAGAATACTTGATAGAGTTCAAGTTAGTTTCAAGAATACTTGATAGAGTTCAAGTTAGTTTCAAGAATACTTGATAGAGTTCAAGTTAGTTTCAAGAATACTTGATAGAGTTCAAGTTAGTTTCAAGAATACTTGATAGAGTTCAAGTTAGTTTCAAGAATACTTGATAGAGTTCAAGTTAGTTTCAAGAATACTTGATAGAGTTCAAGTTAGTTTCAAGAATACTTGATAGAGTTCAAGTTAGTTTCAAGAATACTTGATAGTTCAAGTTAGTTTCAAGATACTTGATAGAGTTCAAGTTAGTTTCAAGATACTTGATAGAGTTCAAGTCAGACAGTTTCAAGTTTCAAGTCCCAAGTCATTTCCATGCAGTCAATTGAATTCAACTTTCTTTGTAGTTTAAGAGAATTTAATTTAAGAAAATGTAATTTAAGAATTTAATTCAACCTTTTTTGTGTTGTAAAAGAGAATTAAATTCAACCTGAATTGACAGGTTTGCGTCTTTAGTTTAACCTTTTTTTTTTGTTTGTAAGAAGGAAATTGACCGATTTGTCTTTTCTTTCATGCCATTATTGCGTATATAAATATATAGTTATGTAATTTATTATTTGTAACCAAAACCGTTTTTACAAAGGTTGTAACGATTTGGATAATTATCGTAATGTGTATGAGGAACATGCCGTCCCTCCGTTTTGTTTCAACTCTCTTAATTTTTGTTCTAAGTAGTGTGACAAGCAATCTTTTTTTTAAAGAGCAAAGTGCTCACGAAAGACGTATTGTCAATTTCAAACTTATACCCCCCGCTTAGTCACTCAATTCCCCCGAATGTAGTACTCCAAACTTTGTTTTTTTATTTTATTTTAAAACCCCAACCCCAGTTGAACCGTGTCAACCAGAGAAATGGTTCAACCATACTTAATTTAATTCCTCTTTGATACTATGGAACATAACCTCAATTTAGGTTGTTTTTTTTATTTTTAAGAATATTACAGTATATGTTTAGTTCATTATAGTTTATAATTGATTTTTATTTTCAATTTTTATTTTTTTATTTTTTTAAATTCGATTAATACTGAGTAATTGTCGTAGTCGAATTTAATTAATTGTGTGTCAAAATTCAATTGTAAAACCGTGAGATTTACTTTCATTAATTGTAAGGTCCTCTAAGTACGTTTCTTTTTATTACCTTAATATACGTGTAACTGATTTAATTACGTAAAATCGATAATCCTAATTGAATTCTATTACTTTTCATACATATTCGAATTCATTTTCTTTCCGCACTTCAAGTCACTTTTACATGAAACTCATATGCATACACCATCATTAATACTACCTGTAATTAGATTTTAACAATAATTGACTTAAACTTAAAAGATTTTATAACCCTAAACCCATCTTAAATTATTATACATTATTTTTAAACTTTGTTCATTCAAAAACCTTCCAAATCCCTACACATACACACGCATGTATGCACACTATATATACAAACCTTATGCTAAAATCATTGGATATCACAATAAACTATTTCATTGCGCGTAAATGCTATGTAATTTAATCTTAATCATTTTTGCTTTCTAATATATCTTGCTCATGCATTTATTCAGTTACTTGAACAATCCTATCGGCTAATCTGTCCCTCGAAATTATAAGATACACACTTTGTACCTAGTACACACAAATACACACTAGACCACAGGTCTATACATCATCCATTACGTAATTCTATTTTTACCTACACTAGTTAATAAAAATTAGTTTATAGATTGTACGATTTACGTTTTTCCCTTTTATCTACTCTATTCATTATGTACGTAATTTTTCCCACAGAAAAATAAAATTTTGTAAAAAAATTTTACAATATCATTGTTTGTCTAACTTAATTGTTTGTCTAAATTAACGTATTAATCCTTTTATTCTGTTTGCGTAAAACTAAAGTTTTAATCTTTGAATTTTTATATTTTATAATAGCCCTCTAAGCGAGTGTCATGTTAAAAATTTGATTACTCTGCATTGTACTCAACCACGCGAAATCGTTCTGTATAAAATTTGTATTGTAAAGAAAAATTCGTCATCTAACTTGAATTAGTTAGGATGTTATTCTCTTAATTCTATTGTATTAATTGCACCCTATTATATTATTGTATACATATCATTTTAAAGGGGAGAGCAATGTAAAAATGAACAATGAATAATCAATATTCATTTTTACATAAGAACCAAAATCGCTTAACGTGAGTTTGGATAAAAATTTTATTTGTAGCTTTCTATTTTCGTTCGTGTCACAACCCTACGATCTACCATTTCTATAGTTTAGTCGTATCCATTTTCCATTTTTTATTTGTTATAGAATTTATTATAATTAATTATGGTTCTCTTGCATCTCACCCTCGACCCTAGATTATGCATACACATTGCATATAACAGGATTGGAACCCGTAGTTGTACTTCTTAGTCATTAATACCCACTCTTTGTCTCTAATTCGTTCTTGTAAATCTTCCTAATAATGATTTGTACTATACGTACAAATTCAATAACTATGACGTCACATTTTCCCGTCATTAATTTCCCTTCATCATATCTCTAGTATTCAATGTATGAAAATTATTTAACATCATAATAAAAACTGTACACTCTATAGAAGTCATTATTTATATGTTATGTAGTATAAATATTATTATTCAACCATATTCATCCATACCGTATGTGCCCATGTACTTTGTATTATATTTCTAACATCTTAATTGTCTATTAATATGAAACACTGTAACAAAACAAAGTTATAGTAACTGTTTAATTATAATATTAACTGTAATACTTTTAATTTAATATAATGTAATGTACTTTAATGAAACTGTACTTAATGATGTAATGTACTAAATGACATAGTCAATGTACTTTAATGAAATTGTAGTTAACGATAATAAATGAATTGATAATTATAATCATAGTTACAGTAGACCAAAATTACAATGTACTCAATGTCCGACCCGACATTATGTCGCCATAAGGAATGTAGAATCGGCAATACTGTTATTTTTTTTATTATTATTTTTCCGTTGGAATAAATTTTGATGTGCTTTCTACTTTGCCAAATAATTGATGACCTGTTGGTTTTTTAAAATCTCGTAATCATTTTTTAGATTTAGCTTAATAATGAATCCTGAGTAACTTTTGCCATGTCATGTTTTGTATACATTCTTTCTTCGTTATAAAAGATGAAGTCATGTCTTGCCTAAGCATTTAATTGTAAATCTTAAACCTTTAATTTTTACTCATATGCATATTTTAGTGTAAAGATGCATAGTTCAATTTCCACTTTTAGTTAACTTGGCAGATCATAACATCAGATCTGAAAATACGCAATTTAAGATAAAAATATGGCTTCATCTTCAAATATCTTGTTTATTCGTTTAAACCTTACCACAGCTAAAAGATTTACTTTATTTTCAAATATTGTGCAAAAATAATGCAGCATCTTCAACATTTAACAATGATGATGTTAATAGAATCGGGGTATATAAACCCCACAAATTTCTTCCATGTTTATTCTGATTCCAACTACGAGGCTGAGCATTACCTGTAACAGTTTTAGGAGTAAAACACAGTAAGAAAAAGTCTTTATCTTCTCCTTCGAGCCGTGCTCTCTTCAGAAAACTTAGTCATTAGAATCTCCCGATAAGGTACAAGAAGAATCGGGGAGAAACCTCAAAAAATTTAATAAGCCTCTCAGAATCCTCCGAGCCACTAAAGAAGAACTCGGAGAGTAGTATAGAAGAAACTACTGCAAGTAAAGATCCGTTGCTGCCTCCTAACCAGAACCCCGGTCGACTCCGAACCACCCCAGGGCCATAGACGGAGGGGTTAACAGTCTGGCGACCTTGCCAGGATCTTCACGACTCCAAGATTCTTCCAGTCTTCTAGACCCTGGAACCAGAACCAACACCCAGTTGACCGGCGTGTCACGACTTCTAGTTCGTCACATCCACCCTTGAACCGGTGCGTCACGAATCCAAGTTCTCCACGCCTAGTTTTCATCCAGGAACAAGTGGCCAGCAAGACACGTCTTCAGGACACGTCTCTAAGGATTTCGCCGTAGGAATCTTGTTAAGTACAAAACTTTTTTAAAATAATTTCTAAACATTTGAAGTCATTATTATTAACAATTAATATTTAGTATTGAGCCAGAATTAACACAAAACACAGTGAACACTTCAGACACCAGTGATACATTTTTTTTTTGAAACTAATTGTCACAGAAGTTAATTGTCACAGAAGTTAATTGTCACAGAAGTTAATTGTCACAGAAGTTAATTGTCACTATTATATTCAGTATAGAATAATTTTATTTTATGTACCTTCACGTACATTACAATGAAATGTTGTTTTCATTTTATATTTTTGTTTGCAAATTTTTTCAAATTATTGAATTAAATTGACTTGCAAATTAAGAAAGAGAGAGTTTACAGAGAGTTTACAGAGAGTTTATAGAGTTTATAGAGTTATAGAGATACTTGAAAACAGTTTCAAGTTAGTTTCAAGAATACTTGATAGAGTTCAAGTTAGTTTCAAGAATACTTGATAGAGTTCAAGTTAGTTTCAAGAATACTTGATAGAGTTCAAGTTAGTTTCAAGAATACTTGATAGAGTTCAAGTTAGTTTCAAGAATACTTGATAGAGTTCAAGTTAGTTTCAAGAATACTTGATAGAGTTCAAGTTAGTTTCAAGAATACTTGATAGAGTTCAAGTTAGTTTCAAGAATACTTGATAGAGTTCAAGTTAGTTTCAAGATACTTGATAGAGTTCAAGTCAGACAGTTTCAAGTTTCAAGTCCCAAGTCATTTCCATGCAGTCAATTGAATTCAACTTTCTTTGTAGTTTAAGAGAATTTAATTTAAGAAAATGTAATTTAAGAATTTAATTCAACCTTTTTTGTGTTGTAAAAGAGAATTAAATTCAACCTGAATTGACCGGTTTGCGTCTTTAGTTTAACCTTTTTTTTTGTTTGTAAGAAGGAAATTGACCGATTTGTCTTTTCTTTCATGCCATTATTGCGTATATAAATATATAGTTATGTAATTTATTATTTGTAACCAAAACCGTTTTTACAAAGGTTGTAACGATTTGGATAATTATCGTAATGTGTATGAGGAACATGCCGTCCCTCCGTTTTGTTTCAACTCTCTTAATTTTTGTTCTAAGTAGTGTGACAAGCAATCTTTTTTTTAAAGAGCAAAGTGCTCACGAAAGACGTATTGTCAATTTCAAACTTATACCCCCCGCTTAGTCACTCAATTCCCCCGAATGTAGTACTCCAAACTTTGTTTTTTTATTTTATTTTAAAACCCCAACCCCAGTTGAACCGTGTCAACCAGAGAAATGGTTCAACCATACTTAATTTAATTCCTCTTTGATACTATGGAACATAACCTCAATTTAGGTTGTTTTTTTATTTTTAAGAATATTACAGTATATGTTTAGTTCATTATAGTTTATAATTGATTTTTATTTTCAATTTTTATTTTTTTATTTTTTTAAATTCGATTAATACTGAGTAATTGTCGTAGTCGAATTTAATTAATTGTGTGTCAAAATTCAATTGTAAAACCGTGAGATTTACTTTCATTAATTGTAAGGTCCTCTAAGTACGTTTCTTTTTATTACCTTAATATACGTGTAACTGATTTAATTACGTAAAATCGATAATCCTAATTGAATTCTATTACTTTTCATACATATTCGAATTCATTTTCTTTCCGCACTTCAAGTCACTTTTACATGAAACTCATATGCATACACCATCATTAATACTACCTGTAATTAGATTTTAACAATAATTGACTTAAACTTAAAAGATTTTATAACCCTAAACCCATCTTAAATTATTATACATTATTTTTAAACTTTGTTCATTCAAAAACCTTCCAAATCCCTACACATACACACGCATGTATGCACACTATATATACAAACCTTATGCTAAAATCATTGGATATCACAATAAACTATTTCATTGCGCGTAAATGCTAACTATGTAATTTAATCTTAATCATTTTTGCTTTCTAATATATCTTGCTCATGCATTTATTCAGTTACTTGAACAATCCTATCGGCTAATCTGTCCCTCGAAATTATAAGATACACACTTTGTACCTAGTACACACAAATACACACTAGACCACAGGTCTATACATCATCCATTACGTAATTCTATTTTTACCTACACTAGTTAATAAAAATTAGTTTATAGATTGTACGATTTACGTTTTTCCCTTTTATCTACTCTATTCATTATGTACGTAATTTTTCCCACAGAAAAATAAAATTTTGTAAAAAAATTTTACAATATCATTGTTTGTCTAACTTAATTGTTTGTCTAAATTAACGTATTAATCCTTTTATTCTGTTTGCGTAAAACTAAAGTTTTAATCTTTGAATTTTTATATTTTATAATAGCCCTCTAAGCGAGTGTCATGTTAAAAATTTGATTACTCTGCATTGTACTCAACCACGCGAAATCGTTCTGTATAAAATTTGTATTGTAAAGAAAAATTCGTCATCTAACTTGAATTAGTTAGGATGTTATTCTCTTAATTCTATTGTATTAATTGCACCCTATTATATTATTGTATACATATCATTTTAAAGGGGAGAGCAATGTAAAAATGAACAATGAATAATCAATATTCATTTTTACATAAGAACCAAAATCGCTTAACGTGAGTTTGGATAAAAATTTTATTTGTAGCTTTCTATTTTCGTTCGTGTCACAACCCTACGATCTACCATTTCTATAGTTTAGTCGTATCCATTTTCCATTTTTTATTTGTTATAGAATTTATTATAATTAATTATGGTTCTCTTGCATCTCACCCTCGACCCTAGATTATGCATACACATTGCATATAACAGGATTGGAACCCGTAGTTGTACTTCTTAGTCATTAATACCCACTCTTTGTCTCTAATTCGTTCTTGTAAATCTTCCTAATAATGATTTGTACTATACGTACAAATTCAATAACTATGACGTCACATTTTCCCGTCATTAATTTCCCTTCATCATATCTCTAGTATTCAATGTATGAAAATTATTTAACATCATAATAAAAACTGTACACTCTATAGAAGTCATTATTTATATGTTATGTAGTATAAATATTATTATTCAACCATATTCATCCATACCGTATGTGCCCATGTACTTTGTATTATATTTCTAACATCTTAATTGTCTATTAATATGAAACACTGTAACAAAACAAAGTTATAGTAACTGTTTAATTATAATTAACTGTAATACTTTTAATTTAATATAATGTAATGTACTTTAATGAAACTGTACTTAATGATGTAATGTACTAAATGACATAGTCAATGTACTTTAATGAAATTGTAGTTAACGATAATAAATGAATTGATAATTATAATCATAGTTACAGTAGACCAAAATTACAATGTACTCAATGTCCGACCCGACATTATGTCGCCATAAGGAATGTAGAATCGGCAATACTGTTATTTTTTTTATTATTATTTTTCCGTTGGAATAAATTTTGATGTGCTTTCTACTTTGCCAAATAATTGATGACCTGTTGGTTTTTTAAAATCTCGTAATCATTTTTTAGATTTAGCTTAATAATGAATCCTGAGTAACTTTTGCCATGTCATGTTTTGTATACATTCTTTCTTCGTTATAAAAGATGAAGTCATGTCTTGCCTAAGCATTTAATTGTAAATCTTAAACCTTTAATTTTTACTCATATGCATATTTTAGTGTAAAGATGCATAGTTCAATTTCCACTTTTAGTTAACTTGGCAGATCATAACATCAGATCTGAAAATACGCAATTTAAGATTAAAATATGGCTTCATCTTCAAATATCTTGTTTATTCGTTTAAACCTTACCACAGCTAAAAGATTTACTTTATTTTCAAATATTGTGCAAAAATAATGCAGCATCTTCAACATTTAACAATGATGATGTTAATAGAATCGGGGTATATAAACCCCACAAATTTCTTCCATGTTTATTCTGATTCCAACTACGAGGCTGAGCATTACGTGTAACAGTTTTAGGAGTAAAACACAGTAAGAAAAAGTCTTTATCTTCTCCTTCGAGCCGTGCTCTCTTCAGAAAACTTAGTCATTAGAATCTCCCGATAAGGTACAAGAAGAATCGGGGAGAAACCTCAAAAAATTTAATAAGCCTCTCAGAATCCTCCGAGCCACTAAAGAAGAACTCGGAGAGTAGTATAGAAGAAACTACTGCAAGTAACAGATCCGTTGCTGCCTCCTAACCAGAACCCCGGTCGACTCCGAACCACCCCAGGGCCATAGACGGAGGGGTTAACAGTCTGGCGACCTTGCCAGGATCTTCACGACTCCAAGATTCTTCCAGTCTTCTAGACCCTGGAACCAGAACCAACACCCAGTTGACCGGCGTGTCACGACTTCTAGTTCGTCACATCCACCCTTGAACCGGTGCGTCACGAATCCAAGTTCTCCACGCCTAGTTTTCATCCAGGAACAAGTGGCCAGCAAGACACGTCTTCAGGACACGTCTCTAAGGATTTCGCCGTAGGAATCTTGTTAAGTACAAAACTTTTTTAAAATAATTTCTAAACATTTGAAGTCATTATTATTAACAATTAATATTTAGTATTGAGCCAGAATTAACACAAAACACAGTGAACACTTCAGACACCAGTGATACATTTTTTTTTGTGAAACTAATTGTCACAGAAGTTAATTGTCACAGAAGTTAATTGTCACAGAAGTTAATTGTCACAGAAGTTAATTGTCACAGAAGTTAATTGTCACTATTATATTCAGTATAGAATAATTTTATTTTATGTACCTTCACGTACATTACAATGAAATGTTGTTTTCATTTTATATTTTTGTTTGCAAATTTTTTCAAATTATTGAATTAAATTGACTTGCAAATTAAGAAAGAGAGAGTTTACAGAGAGTTTACAGAGAGTTTATAGAGTTTATAGAGTTATAGAGATACTTGAAAACAGTTTCAAGTTAGTTTCAAGAATACTTGATAGAGTTCAAGTTAGTTTCAAGAATACTTGATAGAGTTCAAGTTAGTTTCAAGAATACTTGATAGAGTTCAAGTTAGTTTCAAGAATACTTGATAGAGTTCAAGTTAGTTTCAAGAATACTTGATAGAGTTCAAGTTAGTTTCAAGAATACTTGATAGAGTTCAAGTTAGTTTCAAGAATACTTGATAGAGTTCAAGTTAGTTTCAAGAATACTTGATAGAGTTCAAGTTAGTTTCAAGAATACTTGATAGAGTTCAAGTTAGTTTCAAGAATACTTGATAGAGTTCAAGTTAGTTTCAAGAATACTTGATAGAGTTCAAGTTAGTTTCAAGAATACTTGATAGAGTTCAAGTTTTAGTTCAAGATACTTGATAGAGTTCAAGTTAGTTTCAAGATACTTGATAGAGTTCAAGTCAGACAGTTTCAAGTTTCAAGTCCCAAGTCATTTCCATGCAGTCAATTGAATTCAACTTTCTTTGTAGTTTAAGAGAATTTAATTTAAGAAAATGTAATTTAAGAATTTAATTCAACCTTTTTTGTGTTGTAAAAGAGAATTAAATTCAACCTGAATTGACCGGTTTGCGTCTTTAGTTTAACCTTTTTTTTTTGTTTGTAAGAAGGAAATTGACCGATTTGTCTTTTCTTTCATGCCATTATTGCGTATATAAATATATAGTTATGTAATTTATTATTTGTAACCAAAACCGTTTTTACAAAGGTTGTAACGATTTGGATAATTATCGTAATGTGTATGAGGAACATGCCGTCCCTCCGTTTTGTTTCAACTCTCTTAATTTTTGTTCTAAGTAGTGTGACAAGCAATCTTTTTTTTAAAGAGCAAAGTGCTCACGAAAGACGTATTGTCAATTTCAAACTTATACCCCCCGCTTAGTCACTCAATTCCCCCGAATGTAGTACTCCAAACTTTGTTTTTTTATTTTATTTTAAAACCCCAACCCCAGTTGAACCGTGTCAACCAGAGAAATGGTTCAACCATACTTAATTTAATTCCTCTTTGATACTATGGAACATAACCTCAATTTAGGTTGTTTTTTTTATTTTTAAGAATATTACAGTATATGTTTAGTTCATTATAGTTTATAATTGATTTTTATTTTCAATTTTTATTTTTTTATTTTTTTAAATTCGATTAATACTGAGTAATTGTCGTAGTCGAATTTAATTAATTGTGTGTCAAAATTCAATTGTAAAACCGTGAGATTTACTTTCATTAATTGTAAGGTCCTCTAAGTACGTTTCTTTTTATTACCTTAATATACGTGTAACTGATTTAATTACGTAAAATCGATAATCCTAATTGAATTCTATTACTTTTCATACATATTCGAATTCATTTTCTTTCCGCACTTCAAGTCACTTTTACATGAAACTCATATGCATACACCATCATTAATACTACCTGTAATTAGATTTTAACAATAATTGACTTAAACTTAAAAGATTTATAACCCTAAACCCATCTTAAATTATTATACATTATTTTTAAACTTTGTTCATTCAAAAACCTTCCAAATCCCTACACATACACACGCATGTATGCACACTATATATACAAACCTTATGCTAAAATCATTGGATATCACAATAAACTATTTCATTGCGCGTAAATGCTAACTATGTAATTTAATCTTAATCATTTTTGCTTTCTAATATATCTTGCTCATGCATTTATTCAGTTACTTGAACAATCCTATCGGCTAATCTGTCCCTCGAAATTATAAGATACACACTTTGTACCTAGTACACACAAATACACACTAGACCACAGGTCTATACATCATCCATTACGTAATTCTATTTTTACCTACACTAGTTAATAAAAATTAGTTTATAGATTGTACGATTTACGTTTTTCCCTTTTATCTACTCTATTCATTATGTACGTAATTTTTCCCACAGAAAAATAAAATTTTGTAAAAAAATTTTACAATATCATTGTTTGTCTAACTTAATTGTTTGTCTAAATTAACGTATTAATCCTTTTATTCTGTTTGCGTAAAACTAAAGTTTTAATCTTTGAATTTTTATATTTTATAATAGCCCTCTAAGCGAGTGTCATGTTAAAAATTTGATTACTCTGCATTGTACTCAACCACGCGCAAATCGTTCTGTATAAAATTTATTGTAAAGAAAAATTCGTCATCTAACTTGAATTAGTTAGGATGTTATTCTCTTAATTCTATTGTATTAATTGCACCCTATTATATTATTGTATACATATCATTTTAAAGGGGAGAGCAATGTAAAAATGAACAATGAATAATCAATATTCATTTTTACATAAACCAAATCGCTTAACGTGAGTTTGGATAAAATTTATTTGTAGCTTTCTATTTTCGTTCGTGTCACAACCCTACGATCTACCATTTCTATAGTTTAGTCGTATCCATTTCCATTTTTTATTTGTTATAGAATTTATTATAATTAATTATGGTTCTCTTGCTCTCACCCTCGACCCTAGATTATGCATACACATTGCATATAACAGGATTGGAACCCGTAGTTGTACTTCTTAGTCATTAATACCCACTCTTTGTCTCTAATTCGTTCTTGTAAATCTTCCTAATAATGATTTGTACTATACGTACAAATTCAATAACTATGACGTCACATTTTCCCGTCATTAATTTCCCTTCATCATATCTCTAGTATTCAATGTATGAAAATTATTTAACATCATAATAAAAACTGTACACTCTATAGAAGTCATTATTTATATGTTATGTAGTATAAATATTATTATTCAACCATATTCATCCATACCGTATGTGCCCATGTACTTTGTATTATATTCTAACATCTTAATTGTCTATTAATATGAAACACTGTAACAAAACAAAGTTATAGTAACTGTTTAATTATAATTAACTGTAATACTTTTAATTTAATATAATGTATGTACTTTAATGAAACTGTACTTAATGATGTAATGTACTAAATGACATAGTCAATGTACTTTAATGAAATTGTAGTTAACGATAATAAATGAATTGATAATTATAATCATAGTTACAGTAGACCAAAATTACAATGTACTCAATGTCCGACCCGACATTATGTCGCCATAAGGAATGTAGAATCGGCAATACTGTTATTTTTTTTATTATTATTTTTCCGTTGGAATAAATTTTGATGTGCTTTCTACTTTGCCAAATAATTGATGACCTGTTGGTTTTTTAAAATCTCGTAATCATTTTTTAGATTTAGCTTAATAATGAATCCTGAGTAACTTTTGCCATGTCATGTTTTGTATACATTCTTTCTTCGTTATAAAAGATGAAGTCATGTCTTGCCTAAGCATTTAATTGTAAATCTTAAACCTTTAATTTTTACTCATATGCATATTTTAGTGTAAAGATGCATAGTTCAATTTCCACTTTTAGTTAACTTGGCAGATCATAACATCAGATCTGAAAATACGCAATTTAAGATTAAAATATGGCTTCATCTTCAAATATCTTGTTTATTCGTTTAAACCTTACCACAGCTAAAAGATTTACTTTATTTTCAAATATTGTGCAAAAATAATGCAGCATCTTCAACATTTAACAATGATGATGTTAATAGAATCGGGTATATAAACCCCACAAATTTCTTCCATGTTTATTCTGATTCCAACTACGAGGCTGAGCATTACCTGTAACAGTTTTAGGAGTAAAACACAGTAAGAAAAAGTCTTTATCTTCTCCTTCGAGCCGTGCTCTCTTCAGAAAACTTAGTCATTAGAATCTCCCGATAAGGTACAAGAAGAATCGGGAGAAACCTCAAAAAATTTAATAAGCCTCTCAGAATCCTCCGAGCCACTAAAGAAGAACTCGGAGAGTAGTATAGAAGAAACTACTGCAAGTAACAGATCCGTTGCTGCCTCCTAACCAGAACCCCGGTCGACTCCGAACCACCCCAGGGCCATAGACGGAGGGGTTAACAGTCTGGCGACCTTGCCAGGATCTTCACGACTCCAAGATTCTTCCAGTCTTCTAGACCCTGGAACCAGAACCAACACCCAGTTGACCGGCGTGTCACGACTTCTAGTTCGTCACATCCACCCTTGAACCGGTGCGTCACGAATCCAAGTTCTCCACGCCTAGTTTTCATCCAGGAACAAGTGGCCAGCAAGACACGTCTTCAGGACACGTCTCTAAGGATTTCGCCGTAGGAATCTTGTTAAGTACAAAACTTTTTTAAAATAATTTCTAAACATTTGAAGTCATTATTATTAACAATTAATATTTAGTATTGAGCCAGAATTAACACAAAACACAGTGAACACTTCAGACACCAGTGATACATTTTTTTTTGTGAAACTAATTGTCACAGAAGTTAATTGTCACAGAAGTTAATTGTCACAGAAGTTAATTGTCACAGAAGTTAATTGTCACTATTATATTCAGTATAGAATAATTTTATTTTATGTACCTTCACGTACATTACAATGAAATGTTGTTTTCATTTTATATTTTGTTTGCAAATTTTTTCAAATTATTGAATTAAATTGACTTGCAAATTAAGAAAGAGAGAGTTTACAGAGAGTTTACAGAGAGTTTATAGAGTTTATAGAGTTATAGAGATACTTGAAAACAGTTTCAAGTTAGTTTCAAGAATACTTGATAGAGTTCAAGTTAGTTTCAAGAATACTTGATAGAGTTCAAGTTAGTTTCAAGAATACTTGATAGAGTTCAAGTTAGTTTCAAGAATACTTGATAGAGTTCAAGTTAGTTTCAAGAATACTTGATAGAGTTCAAGTTAGTTTCAAGAATACTTGATAGAGTTCAAGTTAGTTTCAAGAATACTTGATAGAGTTCAAGTTAGTTTCAAGAATACTTGATAGAGTTCAAGTTAGTTTCAAGAATACTTGATAGAGTTCAAGTTAGTTTCAAGAATACTTGATAGAGTTCAAGTTAGTTTCAAGAATACTTGATAGAGTTCAAGTTAGTTTCAAGAATACTTGATAGAGTTCAAGTTAGTTTCAAGAATACTTGATAGAGTTCAAGTTAGTTTCAAGATACTTGATAGAGTTCAAGTTAGTTTCAAGATACTTGATAGAGTTCAAGTCAGACAGTTTCAAGTTTCAAGTCCCAAGTCATTTCCATGCAGTCAATTGAATTCAACTTTCTTTGTAGTTTAAGAGAATTTAATTTAAGAAAATGTAATTTAAGAATTTAATTCAACCTTTTTTGTGTTGTAAAAGAGAATTAAATTCAACCTGAATTGACCGGTTTGCGTCTTTAGTTTAACCTTTTTTTTTTTTTTGTAAGAAGGAAATTGACCGATTTGTCTTTTCTTTCATGCCATTATTGCGTATATAAATATATAGTTATGTAATTTATTATTTGTAACCAAAACCGTTTTTACAAAGGTTGTAACGATTTGGATAATTATCGTAATGTGTATGAGGAACATGCCGTCCCTCCGTTTTGTTTCAACTCTCTTAATTTTTGTTCTAAGTAGTGTGACAAGCAATCTTTTTTTTAAAGAGCAAAGTGCTCACGAAAGACGTATTGTCAATTTCAAACTTATACCCCCCGCTTAGTCACTCAATTCCCCCGAATGTAGTACTCCAAACTTTGTTTTTTTATTTTATTTTAAAACCCCAACCCCAGTTGAACCGTGTCAACCAGAGAAATGGTTCAACCATACTTAATTTAATTCCTCTTTGATACTATGGAACATAACCTCAATTTAGGTTGTTTTTTTTATTTTTAAGAATATTACAGTATATGTTTAGTTCATTATAGTTTATAATTGATTTTTATTTTCAATTTTTATTTTTTTATTTTTTTAAATTCGATTAATACTGAGTAATTGTCGTAGTCGAATTTAATTAATTGTGTGTCAAAATTCAATTGTAAAACCGTGAGATTTACTTTCATTAATTGTAAGGTCCTCTAAGTACGTTTCTT
This sequence comes from Bathynomus jamesi, assembly GCA_023014485.1. NCBI lineage: Eukaryota > Metazoa > Arthropoda > Malacostraca > Isopoda > Cirolanidae > Bathynomus > Bathynomus jamesi. The sequence goes on along the minus strand of JAJOZX010014423.1, from coordinate 49,053 downwards.
TTTATTACCTTAATATACGTGTAACTGATTTAATTACGTAAAATCGATAATCCTAATTGAATTCTATTACTTTTCATACATATTCGAATTCATTTTCTTTCCGCACTTCAAGTCACTTTTACATGAAACTCATATGCATACACCATCATTAATACTACCTGTAATTAGATTTTAACAATAATTGACTTAAACTTAAAAGATTTTATAACCCTAAACCCATCTTAAATTATTATACATTATTTTTAAACTTTGTTCATTCAAAAACCTTCCAAATCCCTACACATACACACGCATGTATGCACACTATATATACAAACCTTATGCTAAAATCATTGGATATCACAATAAACTATTTCATTGCGCGTAAATGCTAACTATGTAATTTAATCTTAATCATTTTTGCTTTCTAATATATCTTGCTCATGCATTTATTCAGTTACTTGAACAATCCTATCGGCTAATCTGTCCCTCGAAATTATAAGATACACACTTTGTACCTAGTACACACAAATACACACTAGACCACAGGTCTATACATCATCCATTACGTAATTCTATTTTTACCTACACTAGTTAATAAAAATTAGTTTATAGATTGTACGATTTACGTTTTTCCCTTTTATCTACTCTATTCATTATGTACGTAATTTTTCCCACAGAAAAATAAAATTTTGTAAAAAAATTTTACAATATCATTGTTTGTCTAACTTAATTGTTTGTCTAAATTAACGTATTAATCCTTTTATTCTGTTTGCGTAAAACTAAAGTTTTAATCTTTGAATTTTTATATTTTATAATAGCCCTCTAAGCGAGTGTCATGTTAAAAATTTGATTACTCTGCATTGTACTCAACCACGCGAAATCGTTCTGTATAAAATTTGTATTGTAAAGAAAAATTCGTCATCTAACTTGAATTAGTTAGGATGTTATTCTCTTAATTCTATTGTATTAATTGCACCCTATTATATTATTGTATACATATCATTTTAAAGGGGAGAGCAATGTAAAAATGAACAATGAATAATCAATATTCATTTTTACATAAGAACCAAAATCGCTTAACGTGAGTTTGGATAAAAATTTTATTTGTAGCTTTCTATTTTCGTTCGTGTCACAACCCTACGATCTACCATTTCTATAGTTTAGTCGTATCCATTTTCCATTTTTTATTTGTTATAGAATTTATTATAATTAATTATGGTTCTCTTGCATCTCACCCTCGACCCTAGATTATGCATACACATTGCATATAACAGGATTGGAACCCGTAGTTGTACTTCTTAGTCATTAATACCCACTCTTTGTCTCTAATTCGTTCTTGTAAATCTTCCTAATAATGATTTGTACTATACGTACAAATTCAATAACTATGACGTCACATTTTCCCGTCATTAATTTCCCTTCATCATATCTCTAGTATTCAATGTATGAAAATTATTTAACATCATAATAAAAACTGTACACTCTATAGAAGTCATTATTTATATGTTATGTAGTATAAATATTATTATTCAACCATATTCATCCATACCGTATGTGCCCATGTACTTTGTATTATATTTCTAACATCTTAATTGTCTATTAATATGAAACACTGTAACAAAACAAAGTTATAGTAACTGTTTAATTATAATTAACTGTAATACTTTTAATTTAATATAATGTAATGTACTTTAATGAAACTGTACTTAATGATGTAATGTACTAAATGACATAGTCAATGTACTTTAATGAAATTGTAGTTAACGATAATAAATGAATTGATAATTATAATCATAGTTACCAGTAGACCAAAATTACAATGTACCTGTCCGACCCGACATTATGTCGCCATAAGGAATGTAGAATCGGCAATACTGTTATTTTTTTTATTATTATTTTTCCGTTGGAATAAATTTTGATGTGCTTTCTACTTTGGGCCAAATAATTGATGACCTGTTGGTTTTTTTTAAATCTCGTAATCATTTTTTAGATTTAGCTTAATAATGAATCCTGAGTAACTTTTGCCATGTCATGTTTTGTATACATTCTTTCTTCGTTATAAAAGATGAAGTCATGTCTTGCCTAAGCATTTAATTGTAAATCTTAAACCTTTAATTTTTACTCATATGCATATTTTAGTGTAAAGATGCATAGTTCAATTTCCACTTTTAGTTAACTTGGCAGATCATAACATCAGATCTGAAAATACGCAATTTAAGATAAAAATATGGCTTCATCTTCAAATATCTTGTTTATTCGTTTAAACCTTACCACAGCTAAAAGATTTACTTTATTTTTCAAATATTGTGCAAAAATAATGCAGCATCTTCACATTTAACAATGATGATGTTAATAGAATCGGGGTATATAACCCCACAAATTTCTTCCATGTTTATTCTGATTCCAACTACGAGGCTGAGCATTACCTGTAACAGTTTTAGGAGTAAAAACACAGTAAGAAAAAGTCTTTATCTTCTCCTTCGAGCCGTGCTCTCTTCAGAAAACTTAGTCATTAGAATCTCCCGATAAGGTACAAGAAGAATCGGGGAGAAACCTCAAAAATTTAATAAGCCTCTCAGAATCCTCCGAGCCACTAAAGAAGAACTCGGAGAGTAGTATAGAAGAAACTACTGCAAGTAACAGATCCGTTGCTGCCTCCTAACCAGAACCCCGGTCGACTCCGAACCACCCCAGGGCCATAGACGGAGGGTTAACAGTCTGGCGACCTTGCCAGGATCTTCACGACTCCAAGATTCTTCCAGTCTTCTAGACCCTGGAACCAGAACCAACACCCAGTTGACCGGCGTGTCACGACTTCTAGTTCGTCACATCCACCCTTGAACCGGTGCGTCACGAATCCAAGTTCTCCACGCCTAGTTTTCATCCAGGAACAAGTGGCCAGCAAGACACGTCTCAGGACACGTCTCTAAGGATTTCGCCGTAGGAATCTTGTAAGTACAAAACTTTTTTAAAATAATTTCTAAACATTTGAAGTCATTATTATTAACAATTAATATTTAGTATTGAGCCAGAATTAACACAAAAACACAGTGAACACTTCAGACACCAGTGATACATTTTTTTTTGTGAAAAAACTAATTGTCACAGAAGTTAATTGTCACGAAAGTAATTGTCACAGAAGTTAATTGTCACTATTATATTCAGTATAGAATAATTTTATTTTATGTACCTTCACGTACATTACAATGAAATGTTGTTTTCATTTTATATTTTTGTTTGCAAATTTTTCAAATTATTGAATTAAATTGACTTGCAAATTAGAAGAGAGAGTTTTACAGAGAGTAGAGTTTACAGAGAGTTTATAGAGTTTATAGAGTTATAGAGATACTTGAAAACAGTTTCAAGTTAGTTTCAAGAATACTTTAGAGTTCAAGTTGTTTCAAGAATACTTGATAGAGTTCAAGTTAGTTTCAAGAATACTTGATAGAGTTCAAGTTAGTTTCAAGAATACTTGATAGAGTTCAAGTTAGTTTCAAGAATACTTGATAGAGTTCAAGTTAGTTTCAAGAATACTTGATAGAGTTCAAGTTAGTTTCAAGAATACTTGATAGAGTTCAAGTTAGTTTCAAGAATACTTGATAGAGTTCAAGTTAGTTTCAAGAATACTTGATAGAGTTCAAGTTAGTTTCAAGATACTTGATAGAGTTCAAGTCAGACAGTTTCAAGTTTCAAGTCCCAAGTCATTTCCATGCAGTCAATTGAATTCAACTTTCTTTGTAGTTTAAGAGAATTTAATTTAAGAAAATGTAATTTAAGAATTTAATTCAACCTTTTTTGTGTTGTAAAAGAGAATTAAATTCAACCTGAATTGACCGGTTTGCGTCTTTAGTTTAACCTTTTTTTTTTGTTTGTAAGAAGGAAATTGACCGATTTGTCTTTTCTTTCATGCCATTATTGCGTATAAAATATAGTTATGTAATTTATTATTTGTAACCAAAACCGTTTTTACAAAGGTTGTAACGATTTGGATAATTATCGTAATGTGTATGAGGAACATGCCGTCCCTCCGTTTTGTTTCAACTCTCTTAATTTTTGTTCTAAGTAGTGTGACAAGCAATCTTTTTTTTAAAGAGCAAAGTGCTCACGAAAGACGTATTGTCAATTTCAAACTTATACCCCCCGCTTAGTTCACTCAATTCCCCCGAATGTAGTACTCCAAACTTTGTTTTTTTATTTTATTTTAAAACCCCAACCCCAGTTGAACCGTGTCAACCAGAGAAATGGTTCAACCATACTTAATTTAATTCCTCTTTGATACTATGGAACATAACCTCAATTTAGGTTGTTTTTTTTATTTTTAAGAATATTACAGTATATGTTTAGTTCATTATAGTTTATAATTGATTTTTATTTTCAATTTTTATTTTTTTATTTTTTTAAATTCGATTAATACTGAGTAATTGTCGTAGTCGAATTTAATTAATTGTGTGTCAAAATTCAATTGTAAAACCGTGAGATTTACTTTCATTAATTGTAAGGTCCTCTAAGTACGTTTCTTTTTATTACCTTAATATACGTGTAACTGATTTAATTACGTAAAATCGATAATCCTAATTGAATTCTATTACTTTTCATACATATTCGAATTCATTTTCTTTCCGCACTTCAAGTCACTTTTACATGAAACTCATATGCATACACCATCATTAATACTACCTGTAATTAGATTTTAACAATAATTGACTTAAACTTAAAAGATTTTATAACCCTAAACCCATCTTAAATTATTATACATTATTTTTAAACTTTGTTCATTCAAAAACCTTCCAAATCCCTACACATACACACGCATGTATGCACACTATATATACAAACCTTATGCTAAAATCATTGGATATCACAATAAACTATTTCATTGCGCGTAAATGCTAACTATGTAATTTAATCTTAATCATTTTTGCTTTCTAATATATCTTGCTCATGCATTTATTCAGTTACTTGAACAATCCTATCGGCTAATCTGTCCCTCGAAATTATAAGATACACACTTTGTACCTAGTACACACAAATACACACTAGACCACAGGTCTATACATCATCCATTACGTAATTCTATTTTTACCTACACTAGTTAATAAAAATTAGTTTATAGATTGTACGATTTACGTTTTTCCCTTTTATCTACTCTATTCATTATGTACGTAATTTTTCCCACAGAAAAATAAAATTTTGTAAAAAAATTTTACAATATCATTGTTTGTCTAACTTAATTGTTTGTCTAAATTAACGTATTAATCCTTTTATTCTGTTTGCGTAAAACTAAAGTTTTAATCTTTGAATTTTTATATTTTATAATAGCCCTCTAAGCGAGTGTCATGTTAAAAATTTGATTACTCTGCATTGTACTCAACCACGCGAAATCGTTCTGTATAAAATTTGTATTGTAAAGAAAAATTCGTCATCTAACTTGAATTAGTTAGGATGTTATTCTCTTAATTCTATTGTATTAATTGCACCCTATTATATTATTGTATACATATCATTTTAAAGGGGAGAGCAATGTAAAAATGAACAATGAATAATCAATATTCATTTTTACATAAGAACCAAAATCGCTTAACGTGAGTTTGGATAAAAATTTTATTTGTAGCTTTCTATTTTCGTTCGTGTCACAACCCTACGATCTACCATTTCTATAGTTTAGTCGTATCCATTTTCCATTTTTTATTTGTTATAGAATTTATTATAATTAATTATGGTTCTCTTGCATCTCACCCTCGACCCTAGATTATGCATACACATTGCATATAACAGGATTGGAACCCGTAGTTGTACTTCTTAGTCATTAATACCCACTCTTTGTCTCTAATTCGTTCTTGTAAATCTTCCTAATAATGATTTGTACTATACGTACAAATTCAATAACTATGACGTCACATTTTCCCGTCATTAATTTCCCTTCATCATATCTCTAGTATTCAATGTATGAAAATTATTTAACATCATAATAAAAACTGTACACTCTATAGAAGTCATTATTTATATGTTATGTAGTATAAATATTATTATTCAACCATATTCATCCATACCGTATGTGCCCATGTACTTTGTATTATATTTCTAACATCTTAATTGTCTATTAATATGAAACACTGTAACAAAACAAAGTTATAGTAACTGTTTAATTATAATTAACTGTAATACTTTTAATTTAATATAATGTAATGTACTTTAATGAAACTGTACTTAATGATGTAATGTACTAAATGACATAGTCAATGTACTTTAATGAAATTGTAGTTAACGATAATAAATGAATTGATAATTATAATCATAGTTACAGTAGACCAAAATTACAATGTACTCAATGTCCGACCCGACATTATGTCGCCATAAGGAATGTAGAATCGGCAATACTGTTATTTTTTTATTATTATTTTTCCGTTGGAATAAATTTTGATGTGCTTTCTACTTTGCCAAATAATTGATGACCTGTTGGTTTTTTAAAATCTCGTAATCATTTTTTAGATTTAGCTTAATAATGAATCCTGAGTAACTTTTGCCATGTCATGTTTTGTATACATTCTTTCTTCGTTATAAAAGATGAAGTCATGTCTTGCCTAAGCATTTAATTGTAAATCTTAAACCTTTAATTTTTACTCATATGCATATTTTAGTGTAAAGATGCATAGTTCAATTTCCACTTTTAGTTAACTTGGCAGATCATAACATCAGATCTGAAAATACGCAATTTAAGATTAAAATATGGCTTCATCTTCAAATATCTTGTTTATTCGTTTAAACCTTACCACAGCTAAAAGATTTACTTTATTTTCAAATATTGTGCAAAAATAATGCAGCATCTTCAACATTTAACAATGATGATGTTAATAGAATCGGGGTATATAAACCCCACAAATTTCTTCCATGTTTATTCTGATTCCAACTACGAGGCTGAGCATTACTGTAACAGTTTTAGGAGTAAAACACAGTAAGAAAAAGTCTTTATCTTCTCCTTCGAGCCGTGCTCTCTTCAGAAAACTTAGTCATTAGAATCTCCCGATAAGGTACAAGAAGAATCGGGGAGAAACCTCAAAAAATTTAATAAGCCTCTCAGAATCCTCCGAGCCACTAAAGAAGAACTCGGAGAGTAGTATAGAAGAAACTACTGCAAGTAACAGATCCGTTGCTGCCTCCTAACCAGAACCCCGGTCGACTCCGAACCACCCCAGGGCCATAGACGGAGGGGTTAACAGTCTGGCGACCTTGCCAGGATCTTCACGACTCCAAGATTCTTCCAGTCTTCTAGACCCTGGAACCAGAACCAACACCCAGTTGACCGGCGTGTCACGACTTCTAGTTCGTCACATCCACCCTTGAACCGGTGCGTCACGAATCCAAGTTCTCCACGCCTAGTTTTCATCCAGGAACAAGTGGCCAGCAAGACACGTCTTCAGGACACGTCTCTAAGGATTTCGCCGTAGGAATCTTGTTAAGTAAAACTTTTTTAAAATAATTTCTAAACATTTGAAGTCATTATTATTAACAATTAATATTTAGTATTGAGCCAGAATTAACACAAAACACAGTGAACACTTCAGACACCAGTGATACATTTTTTTTTGTGAAACTAATTGTCACAGAAGTTAATTGTCACAGAAGTTAATTGTCACAGAAGTTAATTGTCACAGAAGTTAATTGTCACTATTATATTCAGTATAGAATAATTTTATTTTATGTACCTTCACGTACATTACAATGAAATGTTGTTTTCATTTTATATTTTTGTTTGCAAATTTTTTCAAATTATTGAATTAAATTGACTTGCAAATTAAGAAAGAGAGAGTTTACAGAGAGTTTACAGAGAGTTTATAGAGTTTATAGAGTTATAGAGATACTTGAAAACAGTTTCAAGTTAGTTTCAAGAATACTTGATAGAGTTCAAGTTAGTTTCAAGAATGATAGAGTTCAAGAGTTTCAGAATACTTGATAGAGTTCAAGTTAGTTTCAAGAATACTTGATAGAGTTCAAGTTAGTTTCAAGAATACTTGATAGAGTTCAAGTTAGTTTCAAGAATACTTGATAGAGTTCAAGTTAGTTTCAAGAATACTTGATAGAGTTCAAGTTAGTTTCAAGAATACTTGATAGAGTTCAAGTTAGTTTCAAGAATACTTGATAGAGTTCAAGTTAGTTTCAAGAATACTTGATAGAGTTCAAGTTAGTTTCAAGAATACTTGATAGAGTTCAAGTTAGTTTCAAGAATACTTGATAGAGTTCAAGTTAGTTTCAAGATACTTGATAGAGTTCAAGTTAGTTTCAAGATACTTGATAGAGTTCAAGTCAGACAGTTTCAAGTTTCAAGTCCCAAGTCATTTCCATGCAGTCAATTGAATTCAACTTTCTTTGTAGTTTAAGAGAATTTAATTTAAGAAAATGTAATTTAAGAATTTAATTCAACCTTTTTTGTGTTGTAAAAGAGAATTAAATTCAACCTGAATTGACCGGTTTGCGTCTTTAGTTTAACCTTTTTTTTTTGTTTGTAAGAAGGAAATTGACCGATTTGTCTTTTCTTTCATGCCATTATTGCGTATATAAATATATAGTTATGTAATTTATTATTTGTAACCAAAACCGTTTTTACAAAGGTTGTAACGATTTGGATAATTATCGTAATGTGTATGAGGAACATGCCGTCCCTCCGTTTTGTTTCAACTCTCTTAATTTTTGTTCTAAGTAGTGTGACAAGCAATCTTTTTTTTAAAGAGCAAAGTGCTCACGAAAGACGTATTGTCAATTTCAAACTTATACCCCCCGCTTAGTCACTCAATTCCCCCGAATGTAGTACTCCAAACTTTGTTTTTTTATTTTATTTTAAAACCCCAACCCCAGTTGAACCGTGTCAACCAGAGAAATGGTTCAACCATACTTAATTTAATTCCTCTTTGATACTATGGAACATAACCTCAATTTAGGTTGTTTTTTTTATTTTTAAGAATATTACAGTATATGTTTAGTTCATTATAGTTTATAATTGATTTTTATTTTCAATTTTTATTTTTTTATTTTTTTAAATTCGATTAATACTGAGTAATTGTCGTAGTCGAATTTAATTAATTGTGTGTCAAAATTCAATTGTAAAACCGTGAGATTTACTTTCATTAATTGTAAGGTCCTCTAAGTACGTTTCTTTTTATTACCTTAATATACGTGTAACTGATTTAATTACGTAAAATCGATAATCCTAATTGAATTCTATTACTTTTCATACATATTCGAATTCATTTTCTTTCCGCACTTCAAGTCACTTTTACATGAAACTCATATGCATACACCATCATTAATACTACCTGTAATTAGATTTTAACAATAATTGACTTAAACTTAAAAGATTTTATAACCCTAAACCCATCTTAAATTATTATACATTATTTTTAAACTTTGTTCATTCAAAAACCTTCCAAATCCCTACACATACACACGCATGTATGCACACTATATATACAAACCTTATGCTAAAATCATTGGATATCACAATAAACTATTTCATTGCGCGTAAATGCTAACTATGTAATTTAATCTTAATCATTTTTGCTTTCTAATATATCTTGCTCATGCATTTATTCAGTTACTTGAACAATCCTATCGGCTAATCTGTCCCTCGAAATTATAAGATACACACTTTGTACCTAGTACACACAAATACACACTAGACCACAGGTCTATACATCATCCATTACGTAATTCTATTTTTACCTACACTAGTTAATAAAAATTAGTTTATAGATTGTACGATTTACGTTTTTCCCTTTTATCTACTCTATTCATTATGTACGTAATTTTTCCCACAGAAAAATAAAATTTTGTAAAAAAATTTTACAATATCATTGTTTGTCTAACTTAATTGTTTGTCTAAATTAACGTATTAATCCTTTTATTCTGTTTGCGTAAAACTAAAGTTTTAATCTTTGAATTTTTATATTTTATAATAGCCCTCTAAGCGAGTGTCATGTTAAAAATTTGATTACTCTGCATTGTACTCAACCACGCGAAATCGTTCTGTATAAAATTTGTATTGTAAAGAAAAATTCGTCATCTAACTTGAATTAGTTAGGATGTTATTCTCTTAATTCTATTGTATTAATTGCACCCTATTATATTATTGTATACATATCATTTTAAAGGGGAGAGCAATGTAAAAATGAACAATGAATAATCAATATTCATTTTTACATAAGAACCAAAATCGCTTAACGTGAGTTTGGATAAAAATTTTATTTGTAGCTTTCTATTTTCGTTCGTGTCACAACCCTACGATCTACCATTTCTATAGTTTAGTCGTATCCATTTTCCATTTTTTATTTGTTATAGAATTTATTATAATTAATTATGGTTCTCTTGCATCTCACCCTCGACCCTAGATTATGCATACACATTGCATATAACAGGATTGGAACCCGTAGTTGTACTTCTTAGTCATTAATACCCACTCTTTGTCTCTAATTCGTTCTTGTAAATCTTCCTAATAATGATTTGTACTATACGTACAAATTCAATAACTATGACGTCACATTTTCCCGTCATTAATTTCCCTTCATCATATCTCTAGTATTCAATGTATGAAAATTATTTAACATCATAATAAAAACTGTACACTCTATAGAAGTCATTATTTATATGTTATGTAGTATAAATATTATTATTCAACCATATTCATCCATACCGTATGTGCCCATGTACTTTGGTATATTTCTAACATCTTAATTGTCTATTAATATGAAACACTGTAACAAAACAAAGTTATAGTAACTGTTTAATTATAATTAACTGTAATACTTTTAATTTAATATAATGTAATGTACTTTAATGAAACTGTACTTAATGATGTAATGTACTAAATGACATAGTCAATGTACTTTAATGAAATTGTAGTTAACGATAATAAATGAATTGATAATTATAATCATAGTTACAGTAGACCAAAATTACAATGTACTCAATGTCCGACCCGACATTATGTCGCCATAAGGAATGTAGAATCGGCAATACTGTTATTTTTTTTATTATTATTTTTCCGTTGGAATAAATTTTGATGTGCTTTCTACTTTGCCAAATAATTGATGACCTGTTGGTTTTTTAAAATCTCGTAATCATTTTTTAGATTTAGCTTAATAATGAATCCTGAGTAACTTTTGCCATGTCATGTTTTGTATACATTCTTTCTTCGTTATAAAAGATGAAGTCATGTCTTGCCTAAGCATTTAATTGTAAATCTTAAACCTTTAATTTTTACTCATATGCATATTTTAGTGTAAAGATGCATAGTTCAATTTCCACTTTTAGTTAACTTGGCAGATCATAACATCAGATCTGAAAATACGCAATTTAAGATTAAAATATGGCTTCATCTTCAAATATCTTGTTTATTCGTTTAAACCTTACCACAGCTAAAAGATTTACTTTATTTTCAAATATTGTGCAAAAATAATGCAGCATCTTCAACATTTAACAATGATGATGTTAATAGAATCGGGGTATATAAACCCCACAAATTTCTTCCATGTTTATTCTGATTCCAACTACGAGGCTGAGCATTACCTGTAACAGTTTTAGGAGTAAAACACAGTAAGAAAAAGTCTTTATCTTCTCCTTCGAGCCGTGCTCTCTTCAGAAAACTTAGTCATTAGAATCTCCCGATAAGGTACAAGAAGAAATCGGGGAGAAACCTCAAAAAATTTAATAAGCCTCTCAGAATCCTCCGAGCCACTAAAGAAGAACTCGGAGAGTAGTATAGAAGAAACTACTGCAAGTAACAGATCCGTTGCTGCCTCCTAACCAGAACCCCGGTCGACTCCGAACCACCCCAGGGCCATAGACGGAGGGGTTAACAGTCTGGCGACCTTGCCAGGATCTTCACGACTCCAAGATTCTTCCAGTCTTCTAGACCCTGGAACCAGAACCAACACCCAGTTGACCGGCGTGTCACGACTTCTAGTTCGTCACATCCACCCTTGAACCGGTGCGTCACGAATCCAAGTTCTCCACGCCTAGTTTTCATCCAGGAACAAGTGGCCAGCAAGACACGTCTTCAGGACACGTCTCTAAGGATTTCGCCGTAGGAATCTTGTTAAGTACAAAACTTTTTTAAAATAATTTCTAAACATTTGAAGTCATTATTATTAACAATTAATATTTAGTATTGAGCCAGAATTAACACAAAACACAGTGAACACTTCAGACACCAGTGATACATTTTTTTTGTGAAACTAATTGTCACAGAAGTTAATTGTCACAGAAGTTAATTGTCACAGAAGTTAATTGTCACAGAAGTTAATTGTCACTATTATATTCAGTATAGAATAATTTTATTTTATGTACCTTCACGTACATTACAATGAAATGTTGTTTTCATTTTATATTTTTGTTTGCAAATTTTTTCAAATTATTGAATTAAATTGACTTGCAAATTAAGAAAGAGAGAGTTTACAGAGAGTTTACAGAGAGTTTATAGAGTTTATAGAGTTATAGAGATACTTGAAAACAGTTTCATAGTTCAAGTTAGTTTCAAGAATACTTGATAGAGTTCAAGTTAGTTTCAAGAATACTTGATAGAGTTCAAGTTAGTTTCAAGAATACTTGATAGAGTTCAAGTTAGTTTCAAGAATACTTGATAGAGTTCAAGTTAGTTTCAAGAATACTTGATAGAGTTCAAGTTAGTTTCAAGAATACTTGATAGAGTTCAAGTTAGTTTCAAGAATACTTGATAGAGTTCAAGTTAGTTTCAAGAATACTTGATAGAGTTCAAGTTAGTTTCAAGAATACTTGATAGAGTTCAAGTTAGTTTCAAGAATACTTGATAGAGTTCAAGTTAGTTTCAAGATACTTGATAGAGTTCAAGTTAGTTTCAAGATACTTGATAGAGTTCAAGTCAGACAGTTTCAAGTTTCAAGTCCCAAGTCATTTCCATGCAGTCAATTGAATTCAACTTTCTTTGTAGTTTAAGAGAATTTAATTTAAGAAAATGTAATTTAAGAATTTAATTCAACCTTTTTTGTGTTGTAAAAGAGAATTAAATTCAACCTGAATTGACCGGTTTGCGTCTTTAGTTTAACCTTTTTTTTTTGTTTGTAAGAAGGAAATTGACCGATTTGTCTTTTCTTTCATGCCATTATTGCGTATATAAATATATAGTTATGTAATTTATTATTTGTAACCAAAACCGTTTTTACAAAGGTTGTAACGATTTGGATAATTATCGTAATGTGTATGAGGAACATGCCGTCCCTCCGTTTTGTTTCAACTCTCTTAATTTTGTTCTAAGTAGTGTGACAAGCAATCTTTTTTTTAAAGAGCAAAGTGCTCACGAAAGACGTATTGTCAATTTCAAACTTATACCCCCCGCTTAGTCACTCAATTCCCCCGAATGTAGTACTCCAAACTTTGTTTTTTTATTTTATTTTAAAACCCCAACCCCAGTTGAACCGTGTCAACCAGAGAAATGGTTCAACCATACTTAATTTAATTCCTCTTTGATACTATGGAACATAACCTCAATTTAGGTTGTTTTTTTTATTTTTAAGAATATTACAGTATATGTTTAGTTCATTATAGTTTATAATTGATTTTATTTTCAATTTTTATTTTTTTATTTTTTTAAATTCGATTAATACTGAGTAATTGTCGTAGTCGAATTTAATTAATTGTGTGTCAAAATTCAATTGTAAAACCGTGAGATTTACTTTCATTAATTGTAAGGTCCTCTAAGTACGTTTCTTTTTATTACCTTAATATACGTGTAACTGATTTAATTACGTAAAATCGATAATCCTAATTGAATTCTATTACTTTTCATACATATTCGAATTCATTTTCTTTCCGCACTTCAAGTCACTTTTACATGAAACTCATATGCATACACCATCATTAATACTACCTGTAATTAGATTTTAACAATAATTGACTTAAACTTAAAAGATTTTATAACCCTAAACCCATCTTAAATTATTATACATTATTTTTAAACTTTGTTCATTCAAAAACCTTCCAAATCCCTACACATACACACGCATGTATGCACACTATATATACAAACCTTATGCTAAAATCATTGGATATCACAATAAACTATTTCATTGCGCGTAAATGCTAACTATGTAATTTAATCTTAATCATTTTTGCTTTCTAATATATCTTGCTCATGCATTTATTCAGTTACTTGAACAATCCTATCGGCTAATCTGTCCCTCGAAATTATAAGATACACACTTTGTACCTAGTACACACAAATACACACTAGACCACAGGTCTATACATCATCCATTACGTAATTCTATTTTTACCTACACTAGTTAATAAAAATTAGTTTATAGATTGTACGATTTACGTTTTTCCCTTTTATCTACTCTATTCATTATGTACGTAATTTTTCCCACAGAAAAATAAAATTTTGTAAAAAAATTTTACAATATCATTGTTTGTCTAACTTAATTGTTTGTCTAAATTAACGTATTAATCCTTTTATTCTGTTTGCGTAAAACTAAAGTTTTAATCTTTGAATTTTTATATTTTATAATAGCCCTCTAAGCGAGTGTCATGTTAAAAATTTGATTACTCTGCATTGTACTCAACCACGCGAAATCGTTCTGTATAAAATTTGTATTGTAAAGAAAAATTCGTCATCTAACTTGAATTAGTTAGGATGTTATTCTCTTAATTCTATTGTATTAATTGCACCCTATTATATTATTGTATACATATCATTTTAAAGGGGGGAGAGCAATGTAAAAATGAACAATGAATAATCAATATTCATTTTTACATAAGAACCAAAATCGCTTAACGTGAGTTTGGATAAAAATTTTATTTGTAGCTTTCTATTTTCGTTCGTGTCACAACCCTACGATCTACCATTTCTATAGTTTAGTCGTATCCATTTTCCATTTTTTATTTGTTATAGAATTTATTATAATTAATTATGGTTCTCTTGCATCTCACCCTCGACCCTAGTATTATGCATACATTGCATATAACAGGATTGGAACCCGTAGTTGTACTTCTTAGTCATTAATACCCACTCTTTGTCTCTAATTCGTTCTTGTAAATCTTCCTAATAATGATTTGTACTATACGTACAAATTCAATAACTATGACGTCACATTTTCCCGTCATTAATTTCCCTTCATCATATCTCTAGTATTCAATGTATGAAAATTATTTAACATCATAATAAAAACTGTACACTCTATAGAAGTCATTATTTATATGTTATGTAGTATAAATATTATTATTCAACCATATTCATCCATACCGTATGTGCCCATGTACTTTGTATTATATTTCTAACATCTTAATTGTCTATTAATATGAAACACTGTAACAAAACAAAGTTATAGTAACTGTTTAATTATAATTAACTGTAATACTTTTAATTTAATATAATGTAATGTACTTTAATGAAACTGTACTTAATGATGTAATGTACTAAATGACATAGTCAATGTACTTTAATGAAATTGTAGTTAACGATAATAAATGAATTGATAATTATAATCATAGTTACAGTAGACCAAAATTACAATGTACTCAATGTCCGACCCGACATTATGTCGCCATAAGGAATGTAGAATCGGCAATACTGTTATTTTTTTATTATTATTTTTCCGTTGGAATAAATTTTGATGTGCTTTCTACTTTGCCAAATAATTGATGACCTGTTGGTTTTTTAAAATCTCGTAATCATTTTTTAGATTTAGCTTAATAATGAATCCTGAGTAACTTTTGCCATGTCATGTTTTGTATACATTCTTTCTTCGTTATAAAAGATGAAGTCATGTCTTGCCTAAGCATTTAATTGTAAATCTTAAACCTTTAATTTTTACTATGCATATTTTAGTGTAAAGATGCATAGTTCAATTTCCATTTTAGTTAACTTGGCAGATCATAACATCAGATCTGAAAATACGCAATTTAAGATTAAAATATGGCTTCATCTTCAAATATCTTGTTTATTCGTTTAAACCTTACCACAGCTAAAAGATTTACTTTATTTTCAAATATTGTGCAAAAATAATGCAGCATCTTCAACATTTAACAATGATGATGTTAATAGAATCGGGGTATATAAACCCCACAAATTTCTTCCATGTTTATTCTGATTCCAACTACGAGGCTGAGCATTACGTGTAACAGTTTAGGAGTAAAACACAGTAAGAAAAAGTCTTTATCTTCTCCTTCGAGCCGTGCTCTCTTCAGAAAACTTAGTCATTAGAATCTCCCGATAAGGTACAAGAAGAATCGGGGAGAAACCTCAAAAAATTTAATAAGCCTCTCAGAATCCTCCGAGCCACTAAAGAAGAACTCGGAGAGTAGTATAGAAGAAACTACTGCAAGTAACAGATCCGTTGCTGCCTCCTAACCAGAACCCCGGTCGACTCCGAACCACCCCAGGGCCATAGACGGAGGGGTTAACAGTCTGGCGACCTTGCCAGGATCTTCACGACTCCAAGATTCTTCCAGTCTTCTAGACCCTGGAACCAGAACCAACACCCAGTTGACCGGCGTGTCACGACTTCT
Organism: Bathynomus jamesi; assembly: GCA_023014485.1. Taxonomy (NCBI): domain Eukaryota; kingdom Metazoa; phylum Arthropoda; class Malacostraca; order Isopoda; family Cirolanidae; genus Bathynomus; species Bathynomus jamesi. Next base: position 32,541 of record JAJOZX010014423.1, on the reverse strand, counting down.
AGTTCGTCACATCCACCCTTGAACCGGTGCGTCACGAATCCAAGTTCTCCACGCCTAGTTTTCATCCAGGAACAAGTGGCCAGCAAGACACGTCTTCAGGACACGTCTCTAAGGATTTCGCCGTAGGAATCTTGTTAAGTACAAAACTTTTTTAAAATAATTTCTAAACATTTGAAGTCATTATTATTAACAATTAATATTTAGTATTGAGCCAGAATTAACACAAAACACAGTGAACACTTCAGACACCAGTGATACATTTTTTTTTGTGAAACTAATTGTCACAGAAGTTAATTGTCACAGAAGTTAATTGTCACAGAAGTTAATTGTCACAGAAGTTAATTGTCACTATTATATTCAGTATAGAATAATTTTATTTTATGTACCTTCACGTACATTACAATGAAATGTTGTTTCATTTTATATTTTTGTTTGCAAATTTTTTCAAATTATTGAATTAAATTGACTTGCAAATTAAGAAAGAGAGAGTTTACAGAGAGTTTACAGAGAGTTTATAGAGTTTATAGAGTTATAGAGATACTTGAAAACAGTTTCAAGTTAGTTTCAAGAATACTTGATAGAGTTCAAGTTAGTTTCAAGTACTTGATAGAGTTCAAGTTAGTTTCAAGAATACTTGATAGAGTTCAAGTTAGTTTCAAGAATACTTGATAGAGTTCAAGTTAGTTTCAAGAATACTTGATAGAGTTCAAGTTAGTTTCAAGAATACTTGATAGAGTTCAAGTTAGTTTCAAGAATACTTGATAGAGTTCAAGTTAGTTTCAAGAATACTTGATAGAGTTCAAGTTAGTTTCAAGAATACTTGATAGAGTTCAAGTTAGTTTCAAGAATACTTGATAGAGTTCAAGTTAGTTTCAAGATACTTGATAGAGTTCAAGTTAGTTTCAAGATACTTGATAGAGTTCAAGTTAGTTTCAAGATACTTGATAAAGCTCAAGTCAGACAGTTTCAAGTTTCAAGTCCCAAGTCATTTCCATGCAGTCAATTGAATTCAACTTTCTTTGTAGTTTAAGAGAATGTAATTTAAGAAAATGTAATTTAAGAATTTAATTCAACCTTTTTTGTGTTGTAAAAGAGAATTAAATTCAACCTGAATTGACCGGTTTGCGTCTTTAGTTTAACCTTTTTTTTTGTTTGTAAGAAGGAAATTGACCGATTTGTCTTTTCTTTCATGCCATTATTGCGTATATAAATATAGTTATGTAATTTATTATTTGTGACCAAAACCGTTTTTACAAAGGTTGTAACGATTTGGATAATTATCGTAATGTGTATGAGGAACATGCCGTCCCTCCGTTTTGTTTCAACTCTCTTAATTTTTGTTCTAAGTAGTGTGACAAGCAATCTTTTTTTTAAAGAGCAAAGTGCTCACGAAAGACGTATTGTCAATTTCAAACTTATACCCCCCGCTTAGTCACTCAATTCCCCCGAATGTAATACTCCAAACTTTGTTTTTTTATTTTATTTTAAAACCCCAACCCCAGTTCAACCGTGTCAACCAGAGAAATGGTTCAACCATACTTAATTTAATTCCTCTTTGATACTATGGAACATAACCTCAATTTAGGTTTTTTTTTTATTTTAAGAATATTACAGTATATGTTTAGTTCATTATAGTTTATAATTGATTTTTATTTTCAATTTTTATTTTTTTATTTTTTTAAATTCGATTAATACTGAGTAATTGTCGTAGTCGAATTTAATTAATTGTGTGTCAAAATTCAATTGTAAAACCGTGAGATTTACTTTCATTAATTGTAAGGTCCTCTAAGTACGTTTCTTTTTATTACCTTAATATACGTGTAACTGATTTAATTACGTAAAATCGATAATCCTAATTGAATTCTATTACTTTTCATACATATTCGAATTCATTTTCTTTCCGCACTTCAAGTCACTTACATGAAACTCATATGCATACACCATCATTAATACTACCTGTAATTAGATTTTAACAATAATTGACTTAAACTTAAAAGATTTTATAACCCTAAACCCATCTTAAATTATTATACATTATTTTTAAACTTTGTTCATTCAAAAACCTTCCAAATCCCTACACATACACACGCATGTATGCACACTATATATACAAACCTTATGCTAAAATCATTGGATATCACAATAAACTATTTCATTGCGCGTAAATGCTAACTATGTAATTTAATCTTAATCATTTTTGCTTTCTAATATATCTTGCTCATGCATTTATTCAGTTACTTGAACAATCCTATCGGCTAATCTGTCCCTCGAAATTATAAGATACACACTTTGTACCTAGTACACACAAATACACACTAGACCACAGGTCTATACATCATCCATTACGTAATTCTATTTTTACCTACACTAGTTAATAAAAATTAGTTTATAGATTGTACGATTTACGTTTTTCCCTTTTATCTACTCTATTCATTATGTACGTAATTTTTCCCACAGAAAAATAAAATTTTGTAAAAAAATTTTACAATATCATTGTTTGTCTAACTTAATTGTTTGTCTAAATTAACGTATTAATCCTTTTATTCTGTTTGCGTAAAACTAAAGTTTTAATCTTTGAATTTTTATATTTTATAATAGCCCTCTAAGCGAGTGTCATGTTAAAAATTTGATTACTCTGCATTGTACTCAACCACGCGAAATCGTTCTGTATAAAATTTGTATGTAAAGAAAAATTCGTCATCTAACTTGAATTAGTTACGATGTTATTCTCTTATTGTATTGTATTAATTTATTATATTATTGTATAATATCATTTTAAAGGGAGAGCATGTAAAAAATGACAATGAATAACACTAGGCAACAAATTTCAACTTTTTTTTTGTTACAGACACGTGAACTACTGATTCCTACTAAAGCGCTGATGCTGATTTCAGATCTGATATCAAAATTTCTCTATCACGTCCAGATTTTGTGTAACCGAAAACCCCTATTTTTCATTTTTTTTCTCACCCGCTTCTATTACGAAAGCCGTCTAAGCTACTTTTCCGTGCCACGTTTTATGTTAAGCATACTTAAATAATTAGTGAACAGGGATGTCTTTCCTCCTTTATTCTGGCTTAAGACAGACAGCGGAATTCCGCTGGCGGAGTTACCACCCCTGCGCCCAACCATCCACCCAAAGCGCGTTAGTATTTTGTTGTTACTACTGAAAGGCAAATTCCTGTTCTTAAGTGAAACTTTGGTGTGTCCTCTTCCTTTGTCGCTTGTAGGATGACGAGCTCTCCTTCTGCAGGAACCAACAATAATCTCCCATCATATTTGGGTTGAAATTACCTTGGTATCTGTTTTCCATAACTGAGATCTGTTGGTGGAAGCGCTCACCATGCTCGTCACTTACAGCCCCAAGGTTGGCCGGGAAGAAGTCAAGATGAGAATGTAAAAAATGAATTTTCAAAGACATTCTGCATCCCATTATTTCATAAGATTTAAGCATGTTTTCTACGAGTTTACGGTGGTTTTCAGCTTTGTGGTTTCCAAGAAAATTTTTGACAACTTCAACGAAAGATGTCCATGCTCCTAGTTCATTCTCATTTAGGTTAGATGGAAACGATGAGTCGTGGATGACACTGCGGATCTGTGGTCCAGTGAAAACTCCAGCTTCTAGCTTAGCATCTGTCAATATTCCTTTGAATTTATCCTTTAAATATTGGAAACCACTACCTTGATGATCCATACCCTTCACGAAATTTTTCATAAGGCCAAGTTTAATGTGAAGTGGTGGAAGATGTACTTTCTGAGGGTCAATAAGTGCTGGGTGTTTCACATTGTATTTACCAACAACATGTTCAGTTCTAGATGGCCAATCATGTTTTTTGTAGTGGTTCTTGTCATCTCTGCTGTTCCATAGACACAAAAAGCACATATGCTTTGTGTAGCCCAACTGTAACCCAAGAAGTAATGATACAACTTTAAGGTCGCCACAAATATTCCATGTGTGGTCCTTATATTTGATGAGTCTTAGCAGCAGTTTCATCGATTCATAAGTCTCATTAAGGCCAGTGGCATGTGCTACAGGTATGAAGGTTTTCATTGCCGTTGTGCAGTAATACAGCTTTAAGGCTAGCTTTACTAGAGTCAATGAACAGTCTCCATTCTTTTGGATCATAGCGACAGCCAATCCCTTGCATCAGACCACTGATATCGTGGCAGAAACAAACGTTTTCTTCCTGTAAGTAAAATGATGAAAACTGCAAATGGCGATGGCGGAAATGGGAAACTTTGGTGTTGGTTGGAGAAGATTAAATTCTTGAAGTCTTGAACCAAGCAACTCTGCCTTTTCTTTTGGTAATTCCAAATCGCGCACTAAGTCATTTAACTCCGCTTGACTTAACAAATGTGGGGAAATATTTGCATCTGGAACATATATGCCATCTTCCCTGTTTCTATATCTCTAGCAGAATCTTCAGATGAACTGCTGTCTGTTATCGTTGCTGGTGGAACTGGTGGTGGATTTGTTTCATCATGTGGTACTGGTTTCATTGCTGATTCGCAGTTTGGGTACGTGATCTTTGATTTGTTTTTCTTTGTGAAACCAGCAATCTTTGTCAAACAAAAATAACAATCATTGAAGTGATTTTTCGGCTCACGCCAAACCATGGGGACTGAGAACGGCATAGCTTTCTTTTACCATTCATCCAAGCTATTAACATTGCATTGCACTGTGCACAGCAAATATGTGGTGCCCAGTCCCTCTGTTGGTCTCCTAACTTACAGTCAAAATAACACTTGTAGGCAAGTTAATCTTTGTTGTTATGTTTCTACGTTGTGGCTTAGGTGTATATTGTCCACAGACAAAGCAGAAGTTGTCTGGGTGATTTACACAAGCACGTCTATTTGATGCCATTTGAATTACCATACAATATCTGAAAAAACGTAGAAAGTAATTATTACGATGTGCAAAATAAAAAGAAATACACACCGTAGAACAAAACAAATGCTATAAAAACACACAAGTCACCACAACCTGTCACTTGCTCATCAGCAGAGAGCTTCAACAACCGTTCTGCTTGACTGTCACGTA
>JAJOZX010014423.1:2500-22500 GCA_023014485.1 Bathynomus jamesi | reverse complement strand
GAGTCGTGAAGTAGAATTTCAGAATGTCTGTCCAACGCATTTTGAAGCGCTGTCAATGGAAAAGTTACATCCAAGATTAGTCCATGCTATTAATGAAGATGATCCGGACCGAAGAGTGGAGTATTGCAAGTGGTACTTGGCACGATGTGGATGTGGATTGGAGAAGGGTTCGTTAGAATACCGTCCCGCTTCACCAGACCTCACACCACTAGACTTTTTTTTATGGGGATACTTAAAAGACAAAGTCTACGCTATAAAACCTGCAACAGTCGCTGAATTGAGAGCAGCCATTGAACGAGAATGTACACAAATACCAAACGAAATGTTTCGTGATGTTTGCGATTCCATTGCTTCGCGTTATCAGCAGTGCCTGGACCAGAACGGACGTCAGTTTGAAAACAGGCGTTGACAAAACAATTAAATAATGTCTGTAGATTCTATAACATTTTGAAAATGAAATGTATTTTAATAACACTGCCTTATAAGTATTTAAAGTGTGTATATATTTTTTGGGGACGCCCTGTGTATATATATATATATGTAGACTATATATATATATATATATAGACTATATATATATAATATATATATATATATATATATATATATATATATATATATAATATACTATATATATATATATATATATATATATATATAGACTATATATATATATGACTATATATATAAATATATATATATTATATAGAATTATATATATATATATAATATATATAGAATATATATATATATATATATTATATATGACTATATATTATTATATATGTAGACTATATATATATATATATATAGAATAGATATATATATATACTATATATATATATATATAGACTATATATATATATATATATAGACTATATATATATATATATATATATATATATGTAAAAATGAACCATAAATAATTCCCATATTCCTATATTATCTTATCCTTCATGTAATTCTTGTATTCATTTATATAGTCTCTGTATCCATTGTAAAAAAGTATCCATTTTAAAAATTCATGTGTTATATGGTCATGTATTTATATAATTCTGTATATTCTTATATATTTAACTTTATAATGCCTATACTCATATGTATGTACGTGTGTGTATTCATTTTTACATAACGACCAAAATCGCCCAACGCGAGTTTGGATAAAATTTTTGATGTGCTTTCTACTTTGCTAAATAATTGGTGACCTGTTGTTTTTTAAAATCTCGTAATCATTTTTTTAGATTTCGCTTAATAAGGAATCCTGTTTAAGCTTTGCATTCTTCGCATTTTGTATACACTCTCTTTCGTTATAAACAATGAGATCATGTCTTGCCTAAGCATTAAAAATTGTACATCTTAAACCTTAAAATTTCACTCATATGAATATTTTAGTGTAAAGATGCATAGTCCGATTTCCACTTTTAGTTAACTTGGCAGATCATAATAACATCAGATCTGAAAAGTCGCGGTTTAAGATAAAAATATGGTTTCGTCTTCAAATATTTTGTTTACTCGTTCAAGCCTTACCACAGCTAAAAAATTTACTTATTTTTAAATATTGTGCAAAAATAATACAGCCTTCTTAGCATTTAATAATAATAATGTTAGCAGTTTTTGGGTATATAAGCCCATTAAAATTATTCCATTGGCATTCAGAAGCTAATTCAGAGGCTGAGCACTACCTGTATCTTTTAGCAGTAAAGTTACAGTTGGAGAAACTTTTTATTGTCCCCTTCGAGCCTTGCTCTCTTCAGAAAAACTTAGAAAACTTTCCGGATACGCTATAAGAAGAATCCGGAACCTTCAGCATTTAGATTGCAAATCTACCAGAGTCCTCCGAGCCACTATAGAAGAACTCGGAGAGTAACATAGAAGAAAACCACTTCAAGTCACACATCCGTTGCTTGCCTCCTAACCAGAACCCCCGTCAATCCGAACCACCCCAGGGCCATAGACGGAGGGGTTAACAACTGGCGACCCTTTAACCAGGATCTTCACGACTCCAGGATTCTTCCAGTCTTCCAGACTCTGGAACCAGAACCAACACCCAGTTGACCGGCGTGTCACGACTAGTGATGCAACTCCAAAAAAACGATATTGTTTTTTTCATAAAAAACACGTTTTTTATAATAAAAAACAGCACTCGAAAAAAACAAGGTCATTTCTTGTTTTTTTCAATAAATATCAGTAAATCCCAGTTTTACCAATTCCTTTACTGTTTAATTTATATATTATCATTGTATTACAGGTCTTACATGTTAAAGTTCAGTTTAGAAGTTATATTGTAAACAAGTAAACAATAAAATGCCAAGAAATAAAACTCCTGTCGTGTCCTTATTCAAGGATGTTGAGAGCAAGTTAAAGATAGGCAGAGTGAAGTGCAAATTTTGTTCTGCTGAGGTTGCCAAAAATGGAACAAGAATGGCAAAACATATCATCGATTGCCAAAAATGTGATGAACAGATTAAAGTTAAATATTTAGGCAAGAAAGATTCAAAACTTGCAAAGGAACAAAGCATAGTGGCGAGACCTGCAAGTGATGAAATATCTATTGAGTCTTTCTTTCAAAGTGCAAATGTGGCTCCAATAACAAAGCCATCAAAAAACAAAATGAATCCTTATTTGGATAGGATGTCTGGCCAAGAAATCGTAAGTACCTAATTGCCATTATTTAAAATAACTGTTTAATCCATAACTATCACCAATAATAACAGAAAAATCACATCAACAACAGTTAGCGTTTAATGGCAACATGTTTATTTTTCAGAAAGAAGCTCAAAAGCAGGTAGCCAAAGCGATTTATGCTGCTGGCTGCCCACTGAGTATGGTAGAATACAAGCAGTGGATCAAAGCCTTTGCTATCATAAGACCTGCTTTTAGGTTACCGAGCCGAGACATGATCTCCAACACTCTTCTTGAAGAAGTGTTTTTTGAAACCTGAACAACAGTCAAGGAGATGGTTGCATCGGCTACAACTTTAAGTGTTGCAATTTTAGTTGATGGGTGGAGCAACATCAGGTGATGATCAAGAATTTTTTTTGTTTTGTATAACTAATTTAAAAAACATTTCTTTAAAAATATTTCTTGAATACTTTTTATTATTATTAAATGTTATTAAATAATATATTTACAGTATTTTAATATATATTTCATTATTCCCACTTGACTTTACAGGAATGAAGGAATAATAAACTTCATAGTGACTGTTCCTGAGCCAGTATTTTGGACAAGTATTACTACAGGTATTTCTGTCTCTCTTTTGAGCTAATTTTATAAGCTGATCTGATAATTTTTTACTCTGCTGCTGATAGACTTTGCTATGTTCTATAATTAGTGAAGCATATCTGAAAATTAATCTATTTTTTCTTAATCAGGAGTTGAAAGCCACTCAGGAGAATACATGGCGAATACCATAAAGAATGTGGTGAATGAAGTTGGACCTATGAAAGTGGCAGGCATATGCACTGATAATGCAACTAATATGAAGAAGGCCTGGGAATTGCTAAAAGAAGAATTTCCTCATATAAGCACATATGGTTGCTTAGCTCACACTCTGCATTTAGTATTTACTGATGTTAGTAAAATCAAAACAGTAGAATGTATCCAGAGAGACTGCACCAATGTTGTAAAAACTATAAAGAAGTCTCAAAAGCTTACTGCACTGCTGAAGCAGCTTCAACAACAGCCTTCTAAATCACTGAAACTGCCAGTTAAGACCAGGTACTAATTAAAAATGTGAAATTTTTAAAATGACATCCTTTGCAACATAAAAATGTGTATCTTACAATAACACTAAATTAACAATATGTATATACAATATATATACTTCAATTGTGCACAAGTTAACATGTTTCTTGCACAAATAAATATGCAATATTTTAAATGAATCTAATAGATATTTTTATATTTATTATTTACAGATGGGGTCAGTCATCCACTGTATGGAGAGCATCTGTAACAATAAACAAGCTCTCCAAGCCCTAGCCATAAGTGAAGCTAAGAAAACAGCATTGGATCAGTCTGTCAGGAAACTACTGCTCTCAGAAGTGTTCTGTGATAGAACTGAAGGTTTGCTCAAACTACTGAAACCAGTAGCAGATTCTATCACATCTGTTGAAGGAGACAACCAGCACCTTTCAACTGTAGCAAAGGTATTCAAGGAGCTTGAGAACTCAGTTGAGAAATATGTTGCAGAAAGTCCAATCCTTAAAAGTGAAGAAGCCGCTCTGCTAAGTATAATCAAGAAAAGAAGAGAATTCATAGTGAAAGACATTCACTTAGCAGCAAATCTCCTGGATCCCCGCTATTGCAGAAAAATATTACTAGGATTACTCAAAAGGATAAGATTCTGATTAGTTAGAGTATTTATAAGTTCTAAAACACAGATATGGCTGAAATATTTCTAGATATTGTAATTTTTGGAAAGAGCATGAGTTTCATTCTAAATACTAGCTATGCATGTTTACACACTGAAGTATTATTTACTTTAAACATTATTTTGCAGGTGGATGCTCTACAGGTTATCCATGAAATAGCTGAAGGCCAAGAATTATTAGATGCTGCAGTTGTAATTGGAGAAGTTGCCAACTACCGTTCAAAGGAAAAACTATTTAGCAAACAATTCCTTTGGACATCTGCAATGAAAGTAAGCCCAAGAAGCTGGTGGAATGGACTTTGCTGCTCAACTCAGCTGTCAAAAATAGCAGCTAACATTCTGAGTCTACCACCTACAAGTGCCGCTGTGGAACGTTCATTTAGTAGACATGGGTGGATACACTCAGCAAAAAGAAACAGGCTAACAACAGAACGAGCTGCAAAACTAGTCTATATATCGCATAATATCCAGCTCATTGAAGCAGAACAGAAAGACCAGCATTCACCAAACAAACTAAGCCCAAGTTATGGATCATTCAAAAAGGCTACAGTCTTTACAAAGCCCACTCCAATATTACCTTTGGCAGGTGATGCAGGTCCATCCTCTGGAAAGGGGCCTGTTACTATTGCTGAGCCAAATATTGAGGCTTCTGATTCCGAATCAGAAGCAGAATCATTGATGGAAGTTACCCATCATGATTCATCAGATTTTGAGAAAAGTGACTTTGAAGAAGACTAACTGTTCATGAATATATCAGAAATATGTATTCACATTTGAAAATCTTGTAATCACTGCTCTCATTATGTTTCAGTTTGTCATAATTTGGTTTTCATTTAAAATGGATAAATACATGCAAATGTACTGCAGTTTTTTCTTTTACAATACCTTTTAAAATTAATGTTTAGCTTTTCTTATGTATTATATTAACAACTTGAATTAATAATAAACTCTGCGATAAAAAAAAACACTCATTTAATAATATACAAGTATTTTGGGAAAAAAAACATAAAAAACAAAAAAAACACGAAAAGAACGTTTTTTTTCCATGAAAAAAACAATATTTGAAAAAACACGTTTTTTTGCATCACTAGTCACGACTTCTAGTTCGTCACATCCACCCTTGAACCGGTGCGTTACGACTCCAAGTTCTTCACGCCTACTTTTCATCTAGGAACAAGTGGCCAGCCAGACACGTCTTCAGGACACACCTCAAAGGATTTCGCCGTAGGAATCTTGTTAAGTACAAAACTTTTTTAATAATTTCTAAACATTTGAAAAGTCATTATTATTAACAATTAATATTTAGTATTGAGCCAGAATTAACAAAAAACACAGTGAACACTTCAGACACCAATGATACACTCTTTTTATTGAAAACAGTATTGTCACAGTTATTTTCAGTTATTTTTACTATTCTAGTTAGTATAGTATAATTTTATTTAATGTACCAAACATAGTATTACCATACCATCACGTACATTTGAGTGAAATTTTGTTTACATTTTTATTTTTGTTTGCAATCTTTTCAAATTTTCCCCGAGTTAGGCAAATTGTTGTGCATTATTTTTTTTTAGATAGTGTAGTTAGGAAAACCCCTTAAGTGATCATTCCATGAATTAAGATCGGTCAAGCAGACCTAATTAGAACATTAATAAGCAGGGTTGGCAAGAAACCCACTTTTTTTGAAAAAGCCCACCCCAGGTGGGTTTTTCTGGTTTTTTCACCTAAAACCCGAAAAAAACCCGGGTAAAATTGGGTTTTTTCATATGTCCATATGGTAGTTCATATTAGACCTACCTATTCTTATTTTTATAATAATACTGTACTGTACCATACACTATTAATATAACATTTGTCTTGTTTTTAGCAAAAAGGTTGCCTTCCAGGCAATTAAGCATAAAAAGTTATTTTTTCTCAGATTGAGCTTCACAACAAAATTTGGAAAACATGGACCAATTTGAACTAAATTTGGTGTGGTAAATTATCCTATTTGTTAGGCTATACTTCCTATGGAAGACAGGCCCCTGTGTCTTCTGCTGGAAGTAGATGAATTACAGCTCCCAAAGGGAACTTAATTCAGCTAGTTATATCTATTTAATTCATATTACTGAATATTTTTTCTTTTATTTCACAGTTAAATAAAACAAACTGGCAACAGCATATTTATCTTTACTGCTAGCCTACAGAATTAGTCTGTTTGAAGTTATAACTGCATTAAATAATGCCAAAGACCTTTGGATCAGGAAGAAAATCAGGGCATGAATGGAGTGAAGTCAATATTATTGATGGGACTAGTAAAGTTAGATGCAAACATTGCAGTAATGAAATAAGTAATAAAATAGAGCGAATAAAAATGCATTTAATGAAATGTTTGAAACACATGGAATCAAGAAACAAGACTGACAATACTGACAGTACATCATCTTCATACTGCCATGACATAGACCTCTCAGATGATCCAGACTCATCCTCACCACCACTGACACAATTACAGATGAAAAAAAGAAAAATTCAAAAGAAAGTAAGCGATTTTGGCATGACAACAACAACTTTGCAGAAAAATGTCATTGATAACAAAATAGCCAAATTCTTTTATGCAAATAATATTCCATTTCTATGTGCAGAGTCTAAGTATTTAATGAAATGATAGAGACTCTAAGACCAGGCTACACTCCACCTTCCCGTCGAAATTTGTCTGGTCCACTTTTAAATCCAATCCATGAAGAAGTAGAAAATTCCTTGAAGATGCAGTTGACTGAAGAATCAGGATGTATAACACCCTGATTGGCTGATGTCTACACTCTATAACCTGCTACCTCACCCAAAGAGTTATACCTGTAGGTCTATTTGTTGACTCATGTTTGCTTGCTTTGCATGTAAAATCATTATAGGCGCCTATATGACAATTTTTAAAAATAATTGCATATGCACTTCTTAAGTTTCATGAAAAAACCCATAAGTGGGTAAAATAGTGGGTTTTTTCAAGTGGGTTTTTTTGAAAAAACCCAGGTGTGTTTTTTCGGGCTGGGCCCACTAGTGCCAACCCTGTTAATAAGTACCTTCACATATGAGCGATTCAGACGGTGCGCTTTCTGACATCGAAGAATTACCTACACCCATTTTTCCACCTACCCCGCGCCCTTCAAACATATTCCCAAACACACAAGTCAGTATGTCTCAGTCTCAAACCCCCGCCCCAGCATATATTAACTTAGGCAGATTAGTAAATCTTCCTCATACTGTTTTAATTTTTAAGGGGACCATAGATAATCGTTTTGTTGAACCGCGCGTAAGACCTTGGGTTGAGTCTTTAGAGCAACATTTCTTACGCGAGAATATTACCGATGATGATATAAAAATCAGAGAAGCAAAAAGATTTATTGACCCTAAAGAGGGAAATGCCCATGACAGTCACTTACGTCCCATCAATTAGCGAAGCTATAACATGGGACGATTTTAAACAAAACCTATTAGAATTTTTTAAAGAAATAACCCTTGCACAACCCTTAGCCACATTAGAAGCAGTCTTCCAAGCTAAATGGAAGAAAGAGGAACACGAGGATTTAAACAATTTTATTACACGTACACACAAACTTGTAGGAGAAGCCCTCCGGGCCGCAGAAAATGCATGTGGCATAACTTTTACTTCGAAACAAAGAAATCTAATAGTAGCCACAACCATTTACCAAAACTACCCGGAGCGCCTAAAAAAAAGTTTCAGGAGTTTTTAAATGTTGACAAACCTGTCAGTGTAGCCATAAACAAAACACGGGAACATCACCCCGATTTAGCAAACCAAAACTACCGAAAGGGTAGAGAAACCCCCGTACAGTATATTCAGCAGCAGCCACAACACCAATACCAACAACAACAACAATATAAACCAAGGCAAATACAGGGAACACCCCAGAAACAAGCCCCCCAAACCCAGAATACACGCCCTCCTCCACAGTGTTTTAACTGTGATAGTTTCGGGCATATGATAAGTCAATGTAATTACCCCTCGTATTGCTCCCACTGTCACGAACATGGTCATCGCCGTGGCGATCGCCAAAAGTGTGCTGATAAAGCCCCTGCAGGGTATAGACCCCACTTTCAGAAACCAAACCAACCACGTCCCCAAAACGTATCCCAAAAGTCAACCAATCCCCAGAAACCAGTCCATTCCCAGCCTCAGTCGAACTACCAACCCAATAATCACGACCACAGGGTCACCCACACTCTTACCCCATGTATAAACCCCAATACAACCAGCAAGGTCAACTAGTTCGGTACGTAGAAGTACCCGGGGAGGAATCATTTTCCCCAGAGAACAGTTTTCAAGAACACCCTCAGCGTATGATATTCCCGTAGAATATGATCCAGGTCCTCCCATAGAAGACCATGTGAGCCCTTTTTTAGACCCTACATTGGAGGCAGCAGTTCAACCTCCTCCCTCCTAAATTACAGTAGTAAGCCCAGATACGCACACAAACTCCCCATCAGGATAATAGGTGCGGACCTCTTAGATTTAATAATAAATTGTAGTACGGATAACCAAGATTTAACTGCTCTCCTAGATACAGGAGCACACGCGACGTTAATTAAGAAACAATGCGTAGATGAATTACTAGAGAGTACAAATTATAAATATGAACTTAAGGCACCATCCTGCCAACTTAGAGGAGTTACGGGCACACCCATACCCACATACGGAGAAATTGAGTTATATTTAGAAATTGGAAACGCGGTATACCCCGCGAAATGTTGTATAGTGGACACAGTCGCCACCTTTCAGACAGACATCCTACTAGGGATGGATTTTTTTAACCGGAATCAATGGGAGATTTACCCAGCCGGAAAGTTAGTAAAGTGTCGAAATAGGACACACCATCTCCGCGAGGATGACAGACAACTTAATGCTAATAGACTTAGCTCAGTTCAGATTTCCGAAAGAAATAGGAAACCCCCTCTACTTGATAGCAGATCAAGTCGGCCGGTTGCATCCAGAGGGACAACCGCTCCAGAAATCAGACCCCAGGGTAATCAGTTCCAGTTGTTGAATCCAGTTGTTTCCAGACAGTCAGTTTCCAGACAGTCGGTTTCCAGTCAGTCATTTTCCAGTCAGTCAGTTTCCAGTCAGCCAGCTTCCAGTCAGCAGCTTCCAGTCAGCCAGCTTCCAGTCAGCCAGCTTCCAGTCAGCCAGCTTCCATCACCAGTCCATCAGTTTCCAGTCATCAGTTTCCAGTCAGCCAGCTTCAGTTCAGCCAATAGGCAAATTTTAGTCGCCGAACCAGAATCAGATTCACAATTTTTCATATGCCCTACCGAGCATATAACAGTAGCACCTTATGAGAAGATTTGTTTCCTAGCAAAAGTAGTTAACAGTCAAGGAAAATTATTAGAGTCAGAGCGTACTCTGATTACAGAGAAAAGTAATTTCAAAAGAGATGTTCTTATTGCCCAAGTCCTTAGTCAGAGTCAGAATTCAGCTATCCCTGTTGTTTGTTTAAACAAAGGAGAAAGTCCTATAGAATTAACTTCAAATCAGAAAATAGGAAACTGTTTCCACAGTAGAAGTAGATTCAGATTTCCCCATCAGTATGATAAATCGTGTTTCCAGTTCCTTAGAATTAAAGCCTTCAGTATTAAAAGAAGAATATAAGAAATGTCTGAAGCACTCCCTTCAGGAGTCACCAGCTTTACAGGATCCCAAACTAATGGAATCACTTCTCGATTTCCTGATAAGAAATAAAGATGTGATTGCCCTAACCGGAGATCCTCTGGGCCGAACTAATTTGGTCCCTTTTGAAATCAAGTTGGAACCCAATTCCAAACCCATTTTCATTCCTCCCTATCGGGTTCCACATTCTCAGTTAGTCACTATTGAGGAACACATCAAGGACATGTTGGAGCAGGATGTCATTCAGCCTTCAGCTAGTCCCTGGTCCGCTCCTATGATTCTCGTCTCCAAAAAGGACGGAACATCTCGCCCTTGTATAGATTTTAGACGCCTGAATAACATTACCATCCCAGACCGTTTCCCGATTCCAAACATGCAGGAAACAATTCTGAACGTAGGGAAAGCGAACTTTTTTCATCCCTCGATTTAGCATCAGGTTATTGGCAAATGGAGGTCAGTCCCGAATCTCGGGCATTGACTGCTTTCTCACTAACCGAGGCCATACGAATTCCAGGTTTTACCTTTCGGAGTCCGAAATGGCCTGCTAATTTCTCTAGGTTGATGAATATAGTCCTTTCCGACCTATTAGGTGTCGAAGCTCTCGTGTATCTTGACGATATTATCGTCTATAGTTCGGACATAAAAACACACTTTCAACGCCTTCATAATGTGCTATCACACTTGAGAAAAGCACACCTTAAACTGAAGCTTGCAAAGTGCAATTTTTTACAAGAATCCCTGGTATACCTAGGATTCCTACTCTCGTCCACAGGAATTAAACCTGATCCAGCCAAACTCGAAGCCCTGGAAAGGTACCCTGTACCCAAGACCATCGACGACGCCCGTGCATTATTGGTTTTGTCGGATTTTATCGGAACTTTATCCCCAATTTTCGAATATTGCTAAACCCATTACTAATTTGTTCCAGAAAAATTCGAAATTTAACTGGGAATCCGATCACCAACATGCCTTTGAAACTTTAATTAATAAACTAACCTGTCATCCCATTTTACAATATCCTGATTACACAAGACCCTTCATCATAGCCACAGATGCTTCCTCCTATGGACTAGGAGCCGTCCTGTTACAGGACGTAGACGGTGTGGAATTCCCCATGCTTATGCCAGTCAACTTCTCTCTGCACCTCACGGAATTATTCCACTACGGACCGAGAGGCCCTAGCGGTATATTGGGCTTTGAAAAAATTCCGAAATATCGTCTATGGCTACGATGTAACCATCAAGACTGATCATAAGCCACTCACGTACCTCTTCAAGGACAAGCTACTTGAAGACGATTGAGTAGATGGGCTCTGTTGATTCAGGATTTTGCAGCGAAAATCGTATGCAAACCGGGAAAACTGCAAGTTATTCCAGACGGATTGTCGAGACTCAAGCCCGACGCCTGAGTGAATAAAATAGGACTTCTTCCTGTGTTCGACTACGAGTGTCTGCAATACTCCCAACAACAGGACCAACACACCCAAAACCTTCGGGCGCGCCTGGAACAAAAGGAACCATCGAAGGTAAAAGAACAGTACAACCTCAAAGATGGGCTCGTACATTTCAGGAACGAAGATGGAAACGACCTCGTGGATACCAAAGGATCTCGTTGATATAGCCATTGGACTTTTTCACGACTCCCTTTTATGGACACATGGGGCCGGATCGCACCATCAAAAGTCTTTTGGAGCGATACCATTTTCCCGAGATGAACAGAACGGTACATGAATACATCGCCGAATGTCCGTCGTGTTTAAAGCATAAGGGCAACGTAACCATCTGCTCCAATGCATAAATATCCAGTATGCCAGAGGCCCTGGCAAAGAACTGGAATGGATATACTGGGACCATTTCCCAAACATCAAAGGGAAATCAGTACATCATTGTGTTTACGGACCACTTCTCGCGTTACAGCGAAGTAGCCGCCATTCCAGACCAGACCTCGGAAACTGTGGCAAGAGCCCTAGTGGAACGCGTCATCCAAAACCATACCACTCCTTCCATCCTAATCTCGGATAACGCCCTTAGTTTCACTTCCAAACTGTTCGAGTCATTCTGTAACATGTGTAGAATTAAAAATACACACATTGTGGCATACCATCCGCAGGCAAACGGCTTAGTGGAAAGGCACAATCGAAAGATCTTGGAAGCCCTGCGCCACGTTGTTGATGCATCCTCCCGTACATGGGATGATTCCCTTCCCATGGTACAAAAAGCCATCAACAATGGCTATAATGTGTCCATCGGGGACACCCCTCATTTCGTTCTCTATCACTACGACAAGCGTCTACCTTTTGATTTGCCAGACCAAACCAACCCGGCAGTCCTAACATCTTCCGAAATGGCAGAAGCAAATCAGCAACTAGCTGAACGATCTTTCAAGATTTTTGACATAATCCGCTATGCCCTCGACCAACGAAACCAACAGATGGAGCAAGAGCAACATAGGCGTCATCCCCGTCAACGGACTATAATCGTCGGTATGCGATGTTATCTGAAGAGCGTGAAACCGCCAGGGCTCATCGCAAATTATAACCCAAAATGGGATGGCCCATATAGGATTATGAAAGACCTCGGAAAAAATCGTTATGAAATCCTCGACCTCCGGGATCATTCCAAACTAAAGATCATTCACGCTGACAATTTGAAGATAGCTTCCGAACAACACCTTCCCAAAAAACAGCTGCCAGGCGTTCGAGCCGCCTATCCTTCAAAAGGTCAAGATATTAACAAATCGGGCAGGGATAAAAAAACTGAAGTAATCACCGCGGGAACCGCTATCCATGACGAAGATTGGTACCTCGTAATACCACCATTACTCGAGGCAATCTCTGAACAAGAGGATGCCCCAGAGCCAAGCGTCCCATCGGACCCAGACCCTGGAGAAGCCCCTTCGAGAGGATCACTCAGTGGAACTCCACCATCTCCACCATCTCCTCTGTCACCACCCTCGCCGATTGATGATCGACGCACGGACCCTACATACCGCCCGCAAATGCATCACCCACGTGAACTAGAACCTTCACATAAGAAACGAACCCGCTCAGAATCCGAGCTCAACGGTCGACCCCCATTACCACCAAAACGAGGCCGACCCCTTTGCCCACCAACACAAGTATCCACACAACTACCCACAGCTCCGTATAACTTAAGGCGTAGAAATGAATAAAATTGTCCCCCTTATAATTTTCCAAATTATTTACTCTTGTAGACCTAGCATTAAAATTTCTACCGGAGTTTTTATAGAAAAACTTGCAGAAGGTAAATTTTTGAAAGGGCATGCAGACCTTTATATAAATTTGCAACCCCTGCTAGAATTAAAATCAATCTCCTTCAGATACAAACCCAATTAAAAACGTTTGAAAGTAAAGTCCAGAATTCTTTCCAAGGAAAAGATCAGATTAGTCGCGTTCTGTTAGAAAATACCCTCGAAAATATTCAAACTACAGCACGCGCCCTATCAGAAATATTAGCCTTACCATGGATACAAACTGAAACTAAAAATTCAGAAAACTTTAACCAAAGAAGTAAAAGGGGACTGATAGATATAGGAGGGAAACTGTTCAAAGGTTTATTCGGATTAGCAACCGAAGAAGATATTAAAAGAATTGAACTTAAATTGAATCTCTTCGCGCGAAATCGACAATATAATGGACACATGTTAGGACAAACTATTAGGTCATTACACGAAAACAATCGCTTCCTCCACTCCCTTTCGGACAGATTCACATACCTTGAATCCATGTTAGCTCAATACAAAGAACACAAAAGATATATAGAATTAAGAGAGATAATGAACCTACAAGTAACCCTAATCGATAAATACTTACAACGAATAACTACGATTCATTCCAAGGTTTTGCGTGCAACCCAGCTAGCCCATGGAAAAATCACTCTTTCCACCCTAATACCATGGGAAATACTCCAGTCCTTGATTCACACCGCCCAGTCACAATTAAAATTATCACCCATATTCCCACTCAACCACACTAATTACCCTCAATTTCTAGAATACACCTGGACTGTACATGGACCACGCCCCTACACATACCTCATAATTATACCATTTTTCGATTTCCTCACTTATGACGTATATAAATTTCACCCTTTCCCAACACCCTACCAAAATAACTCTAATGTCTATCGATTGTATTTACCCACCGTACCACCTTACCTTTTCCTCACCAAAGATCTATCAGCTTATTCTATGATGTCAGATAGCGACGTCCGGCATTGCCGAGTCCCGCAACCAAATAAACAATTCATCTGCCCACCACTCAAACCAGTTATTCTTCGCACTACTAGGTCTTGCTTTATCGATTTAATTCGTGACCGGCATGCCCCCGTATGTTCATTTAAAAAATTTCATTCGCCTAAAACCATCCAACTACGAATTGGACCAGACATCTGGGTTTCCTTCGCGAACAGGACTGCCGCTACCCTCGAGTGTCCATCGAATTATTCCCTCATTACAATCCCTATGGTTATTCGGCTACCAATTGGTTGCTCCTTGCGTTCAAAAGCCCTCCAAATATATAACCCGTATAAGGTTACCCTTAATAACTCATACCCATTTCCGTCGCAAATTAAATTTAAACCCGTCATAGAGATCTTAAATCTCTCCATAAAACCTGTAACCATCCTACCCGAACTACATGCCCCTGAATGGGATGATCAATTGAGCCGGTTTAAAATTTCTGATGATAACCAAAATAATCTCTTACAAATACTACAACCGGTAACCATTTTCTCAACATCTGCCGTTAGTATCATTATTGTATGTGCTATTATCCTCGGTATATTTGTGGTGAAAAGATCATTCTGGGAACAAAGAAAACCAAGTGACATGGAACATGAAACTATTTATGCACGACCAAGAGTGCGTACCCAGACCACGTGAACTAGACTTAACCACCCGACTTATGTTGTATATAAAAATCTGTATTATAAAACCAATAGTTATCATCTAGTTAGCATTAGTTAGGCTGTTACGTTATTATATTAATATCATTCTAGAGAGAAGAGCCCTGTAAAAATGAACCATAAATAATTCCCATATTCCTATATTATCTTATCCTTCATGTAATTCTTGTATTCATTTATATAGTCTCTGTATCCATTGTAAGAAAAAGTATCCATTTTAAAAATTCATGTGTTATATGGTTCATGTATTTAAATAATTCTGTATATTCTTATATATTTAACTTTATATAATGCCTATACTCATATGTATGTACGTGTGTGTATTCATTTTTACATAACGACCAAAATCGCCCAACGCGAGTTTGGATAAAAATTTTGATGTGCTTTCTACTTTGCTAAATAATTGGTGACCTGTTGTTTTTTAAAATCTCGTAATAATTTTTTTAGATTTCGCTTAATAAGGAATCCTGTTTAAGCTTTGCATTGTTCGCATTTTGTATACACTCTCTTTCGTTATAAACAATGAGATCATGTCTTGCCTAAGCATTAAAAATTGTAAATCTTAAACCTTAAAATTTCACTCATATGCATATTTTAGTGTAAAGATGCATAGTCCGATTTCCACTTTTAGTTAACTTGGCAGATCATAATAACATCAGATCTGAAAAGTCGCGGTTTAAGATAAAAATATGGTTTCGTCTTCAAATATTTTGTTTACTCGTTCAAGCCTTACCACAGCTAAAAAATTTACTTATTTTTAAATATTGTGCAAAAATAATACAGCCTTCTTAGCATTTAATAATAATAATGTTAGCAGTTTTTTGGGTATATAAGCCCATTAAAATTATTCCATTGGCATTCAGAAGCTAATTCAGAGGCTGAGCACTACCTGTATCTTTTAGCAGTAAAGTTACAGTTGGAGAAACTTTTTTGTCCCCTTCGAGCCTTGCTCTCTTCAGAAAAACTTAGAAACTTTCCGGATACGCTATAAGAAGAATCCGGAACCTTCAGCATTTAGATTGCAAATCTACCAGAGTCCTCCGAGCCACTATAGAAGAACTCGGAGAGTAACATAGAAGAAAACCACTTCAAGTCACACATCCGTTGCTTGCTTCCTAACCAGAACCCCGTCAATCCGAACCACCCCAGGGCCATAGACGGAGGGTTAACATATATAGACTATATATATATATATATAGACTATATATATATATATATATATATATCTATATATATATATATATATATATATACATATAGACTATATATATATATATATATATATATATATATATAGACTATATATATATATATATATATATATATATATATATATATATATATATATATATATATATATTAATAAATGTAAAAATGAACAATGAATAATCAATATTCATTTTTACATAAGAACCAAAATCGCTTACCGCGAGTTTGGATAATAATTTTACTTGAAGCTTCCTATTTTTGTTCGTGTCAACCCTACGATCTACCATATCTATGGTTTAGTCGTATCCATTTTCCATTTGTTATAGAAGTTATTATAATTAATTATGAATTGTCTTGCATCTCACCCTCGACCCTAGATTATGCATACACATTGCATGTAACAGGATTGGAACTCGTAGTTGTACTTCTTAGTCATTACTACCCACTCTTTGTCTCTAATTCGTTCTTGTAAATCTTCCTAATAATGACTTATACACTATGACGTCACAAAATAACTTTGTTCTCTTTACGTTTCCCATACTTTGTACACTGAATCACGTTCTTAGTATTTGGACATCTTCCGTATGCAATGTATGGTAAATTCTTTAATAATAATGTTGTGGTGTTGTGTAGTATAAGCATTATTATTCAACCATATTCATCCATACGTCACGTTTTCCCGTCATTGATTTCCCTTGATCATTGTCCTATATAAATTTTATTAAATATTAATTTTTTACTCTTGTCAATTTGTGAAGGGCGAAACTTTGGGCGTTCGTTCGAAAACGCGAAAATACGTTCTCGTATTTTTATAATTTTTTTTTTTTAATTATATGACCTCCCGAGATGAACTCGAATAAATGCTTAGTAAGATCGAATTCCGCTCACGACGACAGATTCGAGCGCCTCAAAGATAAAATACCTCGGTTCGCTCTGATTTCAAATTTATAACATTTATAACATATTATGTTATATCATGTGTCATGTCTTATGTACTTGTGTTGTACTAATAACCATCTAGTATAACCATATATAAATATATAAAAACTATAAGAATGGTAAACGACGTAATGTACTTTAATGGAACTGTAATTAATATAACGTAATGTACTTCAATGAAACTGTAATTAAATGTAATGATTTAATTTATAATGTAAGAATGTACTTTAATAGAAGTGTAATTAAACAAGTGAATATGAAATAATCCATAATTGTAATCGAAATTGTAATGAACCAAAATTAATACGTACTCAGTCGTGTACTTAATTTGGACTTGTGTACTATTACGAAATGATATCGCCTTCATAAATGTAGACTCGGCGAAAAATACAAATTAGTTTTTATTTTTATTTTTTTAAATTTTTATTTGCAATCATTCAAAACATCTGATCATGTGTTTAAAAAGGGGGGAACTTAACCTTCGACTGTCTCCCCCAAACATTTAGGTTATATTATACATGTACTTGTAAAATTACGGCACTTCATTTTTAAGGCTCTTCTTTATTAGACTTCATATTAGCACCTCATTAGGAGGGGGCAGAGGCCCCTTGCCTCCTTAACTTAATATTTTTAGATTCCGGCCTGAGCCATGGTCGAAAGAGGTCGAACCTCTACCCCTGTAAATTCAGAGCAGTACCTGTACATTTTGAGAAGTAAACTACAAAAAGATAAGTTTTTATCTTTTTCCTTCGAGCCTTGTTCTCTTCAGGAACTTAGTCAGTTAAGTCGATGTTATAAAAGAAAAATCGATAATTTTAGTATCAGAGAAAGTATCAGAGTATTATCGCGAGAGAAAGAGACAACCCAAGCACCATAGAAGAAATATCCGTTGCTTGCCTCCTAACTAGAACCCCCGTCGATTCCGAACCGACTCAGGGCCATAAAAGGGGGGTTAACAACTGGCGACCCTGCATCAGGATAAAAATCAAGACGACCCATAGGGACATAGAAGAAGGGTCTAACATCTTGCG
Organism: Bathynomus jamesi; assembly: GCA_023014485.1. Classification (NCBI taxonomy): domain Eukaryota; kingdom Metazoa; phylum Arthropoda; class Malacostraca; order Isopoda; family Cirolanidae; genus Bathynomus; species Bathynomus jamesi. The sequence goes on along the minus strand of JAJOZX010014423.1, from coordinate 4,359 downwards.
ACCCTATAGCCAGGATAAACACATAGAAGAAGCAAGAGGATCTTAACATTGTGGAGACCCTTTACCAGGATAAGAAAAAGATTTTAAGAAGAAGATTACTTTAAGAAGAAGATTACTTTAAGAAGAAGATTACTTTAAGAAGATTATATTAACAAGTGGCCACTCTTTGGCCAAGATAGAAATTACCCTGCATCAGGATAAAACCATTTGACCGGCGTGTCACGACTTCTAGTTCGTAACATCCACCCTTGAACCGGTGTGTCACGACTCCAAGTTCTCCACCCTAGTTTCATCCAAGAAGAAGTAGCCAGCAAGACGTCTTCAGGACACGTCTCAAGGTTTTCCCCATAGAAAATTTTGGTAAGTACAGAGTTTGTTTTTTAAGTAATTTATAAACACTTGAAAAGTCATTATTATTAGCAGTTAATATTTAGTATGGAGCCAGAATTTAACACAAAACACAGTGAACACTTCGGACACCAGTGATACACTTTTTTTTAGTGAAACAGTAATTTCCACAGAAGAGAGTCAATTGTCACAGAGTCAATTGTCACAGAGTCAATTGTCAGTTATTTTCACTATTATATTCAGTATAGAATAATTTTATTTTATGTACCTTCCCGTACATTCGAGTGAAATGTTGTTTACATTTTATATTTTTGTTTGCAAATTTTTTTCAATTACTGAATTGAATTGACTTGCAAATTAAGAGAGAGAGAGTTTACAGAGAGTTTAGAGAGAGTTTATAGAGTTATAGAGTTACTTGAAGCAGTTTCAAGTTCCATTTTCAGTTTTCAGAGTTTCAGTTGGTTGTAACCAAAAGGGACAACCAAACCCCAGAGATTTATAAAGATACTTGAAGTAATTTTGAAGTCATTTTTTGAAGTCATTTTTTGAAGTCATTTTTTGAAGTCATTTTTGAAGTCATTTATTGAAGTCATTTATTGAAGTCATTTATTGAAGTCATTTATTGAAGTCATTTATTGAAGTCATTTTTGAAGTCATTTTTGAAGTCATTTTTTGAAGTCATTTTTTGAAGTCATTTTTTGAAGTCATTTTTTGAAGTCATTTTTTGAAGTCAGAAGGTTGCACCAAGAGGGTCAACCAAAACAGAGGTTAATCGTCTCCACTTGAATAGAGATCAAGTGCAGTCATTTTCCATTTTCAGTTAATCTTCACTTGACAAGCGTTCAAGTTAGCCTGTTTAAGTTTCAAGATACTTGACAAGCATTCAAGTTAGACAGTTAAGTTTCATTTTCAGTTTCGGAATACTTGATAGAGTTCAAGTCAGTTTTATTTGAAGTCAGAGTTTTACTTGAAGTCAGAGAGTTTTGTTTTAAGTCAGTCTCTGTGCCTCACGAGGGCTAAGGAAGTCCGACACTTGTAGGCCGCGGACCTCCTTCTCGAACTTGAAGAAAAGGCATTCGCGGGATGAAGAGGGGTGTGCGCCTTCACAGTTGGAGCATTTGGGTGTGTTGGGGCACCTGTCAGGGTGAGCGAGTCGTCCACAGTGCACACACAATTGATGCGGCTGTCGACAAACGGAGCTAACGTGTCCAAACTTATTGCATTTAAAGCAACGGGTCGGGTCTGGGATGTATGGGCGGATAGAAAACTCGCATGACGCGCGGTCTCCCATACCCCATACAATGCGGCCGGGGGGGATTAGTGTATTGAAAGTAAGGAGCAGACGTGGGGTGGGGGAGGGGGTGCCTCCCTGTCGGGATGTGAAACGATAGATCTTAGTGACTCCTTGGGGTGCGAGGTCCTCCAGGAGCTCGTTCACTGCGATCGACAATAGGCGGGTGGCGTAAATAGTGTCCTGACTCTGGTTCAGGGGAGGGTGTGGGGAAACGGAC